>PNEQ01082095.1:9834-69084 GCA_003012365.1 Medauroidea extradentata | reverse complement strand
TGTCTGCAGACCAATAACAGGCATCAAATGTTACAATATCGGGATTCTTATTGGCTCAGACAAACAGGGTAACAAATTCACGTACAAGTCAGAGCCAGTAATCTTCTAGTAAGCTGAACGTGTGTTGGAATCCATCAAACAGTCAAGTTTTCCCGCGATAAACCATCATCTCTAGCAATGAGGTGTTTGACGGGCGTGTTATATTCGACTTATCGCCTTCCCTCTTTCCGTGCCTCGAACGTAAAAAATCTAGTGTCCCCTCACTCTTAAGGTGACTGCCTGTGTGAACATATTCAACCCGTTCGAGGCCTGGAGTGCGGAAGCGGTAAGGGCGACATAGCACGCACATCACACCTCATCCTAGCCTCTAAGCGCAAGACACAGAACTGGCGTGCGGTCTTTCTTCGACAACTCACCTCTTTAAGACGTTCAATTGTGACCTTACAATTATATGACGTAATATTTATGATACAAGTGTATTGTGCACGTCTAGGCCATTAAAAATATTTTGTGTCAAGATTTTGATACCTAAGAAGGATTGCAAAACCACTAACATTCACCATTTTTGACAGCGTACATATAAACTTTTAGAGATAAATGGCGGACCTAAAATTATTACTCATACGTGTAACGTTCTTTGAAAGCTATCCTACGCAGACATAGCTTACGCACACTGACCAGTTTTAGAATAAACTTGTATAGGCGATTCACTTTAAAATGAGCGCTTCCCAACACTTATAACAACAAAAAAAGGTATTTATTGGAGCTAATAATGTAAAGTTTTGAGAACTGTGAAATATTTACAGTAGTTTTTAGTAATATGGAAGTGTTCGTATTCAAAATAGTAAAGATGAAGGCAAAATCGCTCACAGAACATTTTAAGCAGTGCTCAGTTTGTTTGAAAAGCCTATATCAACCGAAGCCCGGCACACCGTTTGGCGACCTGGGCGAGCGTTCACACTTACACGGGCCATGGTCGCTTCCATTCATTCCTATTTCCTGCCTACTTATGCTTAAAGAGTGATATCTTTCGGTTATGTAGAATAAACACATTCACCTACACAAAGTTGTCTTCTGGTTGAAATAGGGCCTTCTAGCCGCAGATAGGTTATTCTGCAGCTGACGTTTACGACATGTGTTGCCATAAGGGGCGTGGAAAACGGCATGACAAGTGATTTGATGTGGCAGACACTTTCGCTTTGTCGTTATAAGCGAAGCACATAACAGGTAGGTATGCAGAAGCGGAAAGGCGTGACGGTACATATGACGCAGTGGTGTACGCTAGGGGGAGGGGGGAAGGAGCAACGGGTCTGAGCGCTACTCCCCCCCCCCCTTTTTTTTCCCTCAAATTTTTGAACTTATAACAGATATAATAGTGAAATGAGGCCCCGAACCTTATTTTACGGAAACTGTTTAAATAGAACCATTCCGAGCATTGAAATCAAAATTTTTCCTGGAGAAGACACCCGGATCCACCTCTTTATTGGGAACGGGGAGGGGGTCGGTGTTACTTAATAAAATTCCAAAATTCGAGATCACCTAACATGTTTCATTCGTGTATTAGCAAATTATGGTTACAGTAGTTCAATGTCACGTATAAGTATAACGTAACCTGTAATAAAACCAATAAAACCAAAATTTTAACTTTATGAAATTGACACTTAAGGCTTGGGACCTCTCGAAAAAGTTTTCCTGTGTGTGGCACCGATTTGATGTGAGCTGTATTCTCGATCGATCGATTATTGCCTGCTCAAAAACTCCAGACACGGACATTTCTGTTTGATTGGCAGCTTCACGCCGCGGTAGATCTGCTATTGGAAGCGCACATTCGCTCTTGGGTGTTCGTCTGAAGAATGTGATTGGTTGATGACCCCGACATATCACCGTATCATGCGGAATGACTTCGCCACACACGTAGTATTTCTTCCGCTTCTGTATTCTTAGCTACTCCCGTGACGAAATATAGTTTTCGTACTCCGTGTTGGTCTGCAGCAGAACACGTCCGCCGGGTGTGACGTCCACGTCGCGGAAACACGATTTAAATTGCATGAGTCATGAACTATGCCTTTTTATTCCTAACCCTCTTCTTCCTCCTGTCACGCCCAAGCACCGAGTTTCTTTTGACCTGCTCACATTGGTCTGCAGAGCAAATGGGAATGTAGAATTTCAGGGTTTTACAATTCGCCGACAGTGGTATCATTAAGACCATGATCCGCCATTGTACTTTGACGATAATTATTATTTTTATTTCTAAACGAGAGTAAATATCGAAAAAATGTTGCACAGATTTAACAGTGTAGTATAATTATTTGTAGACAATTTATTTTAATCGGGTTAGTTAATTCATTACTGAGAATTTCCTTACTCCATAATTAGTTGAAACTATTGTGTATTTGTTTTGAAAAAATAGTTAACACAGTATGCAATGTTTATAACAAAGCTGTGATACAGTTTATTTGTATATCTGCTCTCGTTTAGGATAAAAAAAAAAAGAATCATCGTAAATGCAATAGACTTAATGTGACCGCCTGTTCAGGTCGCCAATCAGTGTGCAGATCTTTAACCTATAGAGGGTTGTCTATAGCTGACCATTCCCTGATAATTTAAGCAGTGATGAATTTTGGGGTGATAATAGACTTAAAAGAGACAATTATTCATTTAGATACTCGACTAAAATTAAAAAATATTTCTTCTAAACAATTACATAAATTTGAAAAAAAAAAAAAACTTTTCCAGTTTACAGTATGACTATTATACAATATCTGCTCCAATTTAGGAATTAAAAAATTAAATTCTCAAAGAAACAATAAATAGCGTAACGAGAAGCGCTCTCAGTGACATGGGGCTGAGCGATGTGATGAGCCGTGCCACCTTTCCCTCCCCTGCGCGCTACCTCCAGTCCCGGCTACAAGGCGGCGGACTTCACCCCTCTTCATCCCTCGTCTTCATGCCTCTGGCGATGCTGGCCGCTCGTGCATGACTGATGGCACCTGTCAGATATCCTTGACAGGCACTCAGCTCGATGTGACTGAATATTACCGCAACACCTGGAAATCTCGGCTAACAACAACCAGCATTGTCGGCGAGCTATGAGAATGTTCTGTGTCTCACAGGCGACTATAAATACCGGTCCACTGCGAGGAGCGACAGAAAGATTGTGGCGTTTAGCCGGCGAGTTTTCGCGACGGACTTGGCAGCGAGGGACGAGGCGAGACTGGAGGATCAAGGAGAAACAGTGCGGCAAGTGTGGACGACGTTGGGACTGTTGGAGTGGTGTAAGTGTGAGAGTGGACGAACAGGTTAGACTGTATCTATGTATTGCGAGATATTTCTGAAAATATACTAATGATACCGGATGACTGATTTAAGAGAGAGAGAGACATTTATTAATTGAATATTAGAGTAGTAATTTATGCTTTTAGGGAGATTACTTTGAAATAATATCTGTAAATGTTGATCTAAAGAGTGTGAATCGCAAGGGTTGTAGGGTCTATACCTAATGTAGATTATTTTATAGAGGTATTAATAAATTAAGAAATTTAATTTGCCTCATTTATTTAATTATTTAAGCCATTCATTCCAAACAAATTTGCCTGCACCCAGGGCAGCAAAGTTGTTACAACAGGAACACGAGACCTTAAGATGTCTACTTACCAGATGTAATTTTTTCAACGTTTGATGCGCAGAAATAAGAGCGATAGGTATCAAACTACCACACTCGACGATAGCAGCTTCGCTTCTATACGTGGCGCGCCAAATTGGCGAGCGTTATTTTCATACTACTATTTTGACTATGAAATTTCTAGCGATGGCCCTATTTTAAACAAAGCCTGTTTTTACACACTTTGAGGGGCCCCAAAACCGTGTTTGTAATAACTGCATTGCTCTATTTTTAAATTATAAAAGCATGGCTTTACGTGTGGGTTCGATTCATAGATAAACGTACTGGGAATGAATTAGTTTAGCTGTTCTGCATAAAAAGAAAATTAAAAGCAAAGCACGCTTCCATAGAATGCATGTGCCATGTATACAGGGTGTCAAAAATGGCCGTATGACATGCACACCACGCGAACTCTGGGATGAATTGCAGACGAAAATGTTAGTGGAGAGATGTTATACGTTTTACTCGCACAATCTGGCAACACATCACGGAAGAAGTCCTCTCTTGCTCTAAACATCCTAGTGTTATTTTGTGTATGTTACGACGAGTAAACGTAGAATCAAGAATGGACTGCTCGGGATTTGAACCTGCGCCCATAATGTGAGGGTCAGAACACTAGTAGTGAGATAAGTAACATATTTATATAGCGCAATAGGGAACTTACTCCGTGCAGTGTTTCCACATTCAGCACATAAAATGTTATCGTACAACATTTGCCACTAACACTTTCGTTTGCATTTTAGCCCAGGTTATTCAAATTTTACACAATGGATTCAGACTTTCAAACACTAACTGTCAAAATAAGAACAAAACCTTGTTTTCCAACCAGCCATCAACATCAATTAGACATGATTTGCTGAATATATAACTCCAGTTAAATGCTCCACAACAGTTTTCATATAACTATTAATTTATTATGTATACAGTATGTGAAATAATTATCAAAAATACGCCTGCGTGTGACTGAGTAATATAAAACAGCAGTTTATTTATACTTCGTGGTTATTGAAAGACTTTTTGGCTATTTTTGGAGCATAGCCATTTGAATAACATGCAAGTGCAACATCCAACTTTCATACATTTTTCCAGAAAATGTTATGTACCAAAATAAGAGGACTTTCTGGCTACTCTAGGGTATTTTCTGGACAACCTGTATATACCACGGTGCTACCGCTTAGAATATCATAGAAAAAATAATAATATGAAAACACTGCCTGTTTAACGTCACAGGCCTTCTGAATGGGTGGGCACCTGGCAATCATCCTTGACAGGCATTCAGCTCGGATGTGACTGAACGTTACCGCAACACCTGGGAATTTCGGCTTACATCAACCAGTATTGTCGACGACTCTTGAGAATGTTCTGAGTGTCACCAAAACTCTTTTTCTTACCCACGTGTTTGTAATGAGGCATACAGTGACTCTACGGGTAGTGTGGGTAATAATATGATGTTCAGGGGAGTGGAAGGGAAGTTCGGGTTGCCTCTTCGCCTGTTCGCACCACACGTACCGATACATCGCACCTCCAGATCAATAGGATCACAGCTCAGAGTTTGGTCGTTTTGAGTTAGGCCTCTATTGTAATGCATATTTCAATTGTCTTTCTGAAGATAAGATCAACACTTTTTTCATAGCCATCTTAAGTTGAAGGCCGGGGTCGTAGATCTGGCAACTCTGCACACAAGTGTCATATTAACACTTATTTTAGCTCTTCAAAGGCAATGGCTGTACCCGATTCGTTATTCTGCCCTACATACCGGTGAATCAGGGGAAGTAACTGCCGTTGGCGTGACAAAAAAAAGTGTTAAAATTACTATTCCTGACAAGGTTGCCAGTTCTAAGGCAGCAGCAGCCTTCTACTAAAGATGGCTATACTTATTTATCATAAAGGAGAGCTATATTTCTGAGTTGAATTTCTCATCATTGTTATATACTTTTCAAATTTAGGCAAAATGATTAAAATAACACAATTATCATACTATAACAGTATTGGCAACTGTTAATCATGTATATTTCCAACATGAAATGTGGTGTTATGGATATAGTAAACGTTTTCGACACCCAAATTTGTTTTTCCGCTAAAACTTCAAATACCAATATCTTGGAACCATATTTTTTTTAGTTGTGCCCCTGTTGATCTAGATGTGCGATATCGCGATATAATGACTGAGCAACCAAACCACACGGAACACGAGACCGTCCAATCTCCGTCTCACATCTTAATCCCTTTCCCCCTATCTTATTTGGAACATTTCTCCTGGCTTGCAACACTGTATTGCATACGTCTGCACCGCTACTAACTCATGCTGGAATCACAATAGAGCGGCAGACGCGATGCGAAGGGCGTGATGTGACACTAAAAAATTCTCGTTATTTGGAACAATACTACGTCTGCGGCACGATAAAATATTTTTAAAAATTTAAAATGTAAATAGTTCCTTCTCAATGCCTACTACTACTAACCTTTATTCGAGAGCCATATGTGTTTATAGTATTTTTTTTTTTTTTTCGTTTGTTTGCAGTCTTCGGTTAATTTATATATTTAACACACACTGGCATTATCAAGTGTGAAAATGGTGTCGCAATTACATGTTTGCTTAAGGATGTTATGATTTGCTTATAATAAAAAAAAGTCACGTTAACTAAATTAAACGTCATTTACTACCAACTCACCATTTCACCAACATTTCGCCACAAAATCAAATTCCGCTTCTCAGCTTTGTCGCGTCCGCGACGCAAATAAAACAGAAATACGTTTTATTCGGAATTTCCTTTCCCGTCCGCCATTTTTTATTTCGCGTTGACATCACAAAAGCCTCAGTGCTGATTCTCCATCAAGTTTTTTTATTCGCGTAGCGCACTTTCGCGTTTGTCGCGTTATTGAGATTCCAGCACATCCGTAACAGGTGGCAGTGCTCATCCCACTTCATTCTTCATTAGCGAACTATTCTTCATGGGCGAACTGTTCTTCGTCGGTGAACTATTCTTCATTGGCGAAATGAAATTTCTCGTGGGTCGTGCCACGCTGGAACCTGGTCAAACATCCATATATCTTCATCCGTTGTGAATATCATAAATCACGAGTGCATTTGTTTATATGAAGATAAGGTAGGTTAATATTATATCACCCCCTTCCTGCATAGACAGCCCCGACTTTTTTGTCAGTGGTCTGATACTAATATTTTGATGTTTCACGTAAAAATCGTTTAGCCATAAATAATATATGTATATATGTATATGCTTCGGTCTACAGCAATTTTCATTGCCATATTTTTTTATATTCGTATCCGATATTTTTTTTTATTCAAGACATAAATTGTGACTTAATTTTGTTTTTATATAATTTTTTTGTCCCTCAATGTTTTTGCACAATTGCTCGTAAATGTCAGGATTTGCATTTTAAGATGTTATGTACGACACTAAAACCAACTAAAATAGGAAACTGAAAAAATTCACTGTGAATAACGATGTTGCAGGCTACAAGTTCTCCTATATAAAAAAAAAATTAAAAATGTTTGTGTTTAAATAAAAATTTGAATTTTTAAATATAAAAAACACAAATTATTAAATACAAAAAAAATATTTTATTTTGTGGTTTTATATAGGAGACCCACCCTGTATTCTACAGCATAGTCATTCAATGTAATTTTTTTTCAGTTTGGTACGTCTGTTGACTTCAATGTCGTACTGAAAACCGTAAAAGGCAAATCTTGACATTTACGAGTCATTACGAAAGAAATATGAGAGATAATAAAAAGTCATACGAGGAAAATGTAGTCACAATTTATGTCTTAAATAAGGAAAATATATCTGGTACAAATATAAATATAAGAATATGGTTATGAAAATTGCTGTAGACCGCGTCTTAACGCCAATGTTACGTTATATAAATGATAGGGCCACCTCTGAAAATGTAATAGAGGTGAGTTATCGGCAAGAAGACAGTGAGGCTTGATAAGCGTGCTTTGCAATTCTCAGGTCTCCTTATGTGTAGGCATAGAACACGCTAAATATATTCAACCAGGCAGCCACCTTAAGCTTCCGCTTCAGTCGCGTTATTTTAGATTATTTTATACTTCACTCTCATGAAATTCGAAGAAGAAATATAAGACATCGGTTATTGTATCGTGAATTATATTTACCTTACGCTACAGTAAAGTCATCGCAGTTGAACTTATTTAATATATTTTAGCCACAATCTGTGTTGCGATATATATATATATATATATATATATATATATATATATATATATATATATATATATATATATATATACATATATATACACATTCTTAATTTGCTCGACTGATACGCGTTGAAATCTCAACTGTGAAGCTTTTACTGTACCACCAGCTAAATTTAATTCACCTTATAACAACACACTAACCTTCTCAAAATTTCATAAAAGTGAAAAATTAAATAATGTAACATGGTGACTGACGCCGAGCATTAAGGGCGACGCCTACCCGCGCGCTAAAGGCTCATAAGTGACAGAGCTATAAGCAGGGGCGAAACCAGCTCTAGGTTTGGTGAGGGGGGAGGGAGTATTCTATAAAACAGCTCGACTCAAAGAAGTGGGGGGGGGGGGGTCCGGAGACCCTCCCCCGGAAAAATTTAATCTTTAAGGGCGCGGTACCGCAATTTTCATCACCATTTTTTATTTTTTATTTGTACCAGATATTTTTTTTCTTATTTTAGACACAAAATGTGACTAAATTTGGCTCTTGTGAAATTTTTTTATCTCTCATAGTTTTCGCGTAGTGGCTTGTTAAAGTCATACTTTTGCATGTTTCCGTTTTAACGACTACACTAAAACCAACTGATATACCAAACTCAAAAAAATCACAGTGGATAAAGACATTGCAGGCTACAATGACATGCTCATAAACTTTAAGAATAAAAATTATTTGAATTTAAAAAAAAAATGCTGAAACTGAAAATCAAAATTTAAAAAGTTCAATAATTTTTTAAAAAATACAAATAATGTTAATTTTTTAATTTTATGAGCATGTTATTGTAGCCTGCAATGTCTTTATCCATTTTTTTTTTTTTTTAGTTTGGTATATCACTTGGTTTTAGTGTAGTCGTTAAAACGGAAACATGCAAAATATGACTTTAACAAGCCATTACGCGAAAATTATGAGAGATTAAAAAAATTTCACAAGAGCCAAATTTAGTCACTTTTTGTGACTAAAACAAGAAAAAAAATATCTAGTACAAATACAAAATAAAATAATGATGATGAAAATTGCGGTAGCCGCGCCCTTAAGGTGCAAAATTGTACTATTTAAGGCATTTCCTATACGTCACATTAAAATTTGTAATATTTTACAGATAAACTATATATAAACGATAAAAAAAAGGAGGGGACCCTGGGCTATTCCCCCCATCTGGATCCGTGTCTGGCTATTAGGGTGACCTTGAAGTGCGTATCAATTGCCACATTATCACAGCGAACCGAGCGCTGTACTAGCCTTCAAGATTCCTTCCGATACATTTTTACTGCGGGACATTTATCGATGACCATATAATTTTATTGGCTGAAAGTTTATATCAAAGTTCAGTGCACGATTCTGAGTTTTGCACACATCTTGTTAGCAGGATTTGAAGGACGAATAATCTGAAACTGTAATTTAAGCCATGTTGGACAATACTTCCCACAGATAAAATATGGTCGCCGCTTAAAACGCCATAGATAAGAGAACTCTAGTTAACCTTTGCATGTGTAGAGGAGGTAATTGCATTACATACGTCAGTCAGCGGCACTTTTAAGGGGGAGTGTCATACAATTTTGTTGTGTTTTCATTGTTTGAGCTATAACATTAATTCAAGTTGTATTATCAAAAGTTTCCCTTGGACAAAGCATAGGATATATTCTTGGTAAACTGCTCGACATAAATAATAATGGAATCGTTGATCAATTTGTCATGCAGAATAATTGCAAGAGAATTATAGGTTATCTTTCACGAATTCTCTTGCAATGATTAAACATGACTTATTAATGAAAGTTTCCATTATTATTTATGTCAAGAGATAATTTATATAATACAATATAATCGTGTGTTCAGCAGTTTTCGGTTAAACTCTGCACATCGCTTGGCGGTTCGTGTTGAGTATTCAGACAAGTTTTTAGTTTAAAATAAAATTATTAACAATTAAGTACGTCATCATGTTTGTTCATTAAATCCGGCCACTCTTTAACACAGCTTATATAATTGTGAAATTCCCCTCTCGCCTATTGCACTGTAATTTTAAACATGAAGCTTGGTAAAATATTTATATAATATTACATTAAAACAACTAGGTACGTTTTTTCTAAATTTATCATTGAAACTGTTGGCATGAATTATCGACATTTACTGAGGTTTCCCTTAAAATAAAATTACAGTAAAATAAAAACCAAATTAAACAAAGTCTTCCTAAAAAAATACTCATTAGAAACCTAGACTAAATTTATTGTTTTTTTTTTTCAGGTGTGCTTGTCATTCAAATAACGATATTTAGTATGAAAGCAACTCAGTTGGCAAGACTGTTTTTCTCACGCAGTCAGTGGTAATTACCAAGCTGCGAGCAGCCAGAAATAATCCGGTCTAGACGAGAATAGTGGAGCTCATGCAATTACCTCCAGCCCGCCTCCCCCACTCTCTCCTGGCCGACATGCCAGTGTAGAAATAAACACACGTTACGTCTTCGACTATTATACCGTGCTACAACCGCACCTTGTGGTTGGTGAAGGGAGGGGGGGGGGGGGTTCCATTACGACACCGGGACATACCGTGTGCGTGACGTTTTCTTCCTTACGACAACCTTGCGTGTCATATGTGAGGCCATTAGTACATGGTAGTTTATTTTATATCGTAACATGTTACACATACAATTGAATAATAAATGTCAAGTTCCGTGATGAGTATTTAAATTTTTGTGAAACTAATTTCTTCGAATTAAAACTCCCCAGAACAACTATAGTTACGCGGCAACTACAAAAAGAGGAAAGTATTGTACTTAAGTGGTATGGAAAAGTACGATGTCGAGCGGACAACTGTAATACTCAATTGTCAATAAAATCTGAACTACTCATCAAAATTTGATGAGATTTGTTTGTCAAATAGGTAATTATATCAGCGGACTTTTATTAATATAGTGTTACAAGATTAACAACATTTGACATGTGGGCAATTCTCTGAGCTCTTTGGGATATAGGTCTTACAATTAGGAATAAAAGAGTTGAATTAAGTTATTGATGTACTGGCTCACAAGCTTACAAAAATACACAAAACAGCAATTAATTATAACTTTCACAACACAATTAATTATGCACACTATTACTACTGTGCCACAGAAACGTTAATTAACTTTGACAATCAAAGCACAATAATATTTACCATTAATCAAAGACTACAAATCACAATAAAAGTTCAGTCATATATCCAACCAACAGTCTCTCAAATAGTGACAATGTACAACCTTATCAGTTCGAAGTGGTGATGACTCACCATGTGCTGCGCAGCACCCCGAGTGCACCGCTGTCTTCACTCTTGAGTTCTTCGGTTCGACTCTCGTCGCGCACCTCCTTGTTGTCCGTCGACCCGCAGCACCAGTCCTCTTGTTCCGCTCAACACTGCTCCGAAGGTATGTGCCTGCAGTCTCACAGTAGACTCTGACGTCACCAAGATGTCTTCACCAGTCTCTCTCCACAAGCATAGCACCTTCCTCTAGCACGACCAATAGCGAGCTCTCAAATCTGTCGATTCGGCACTTATATACTTGGGCCGAATTCCGGGGATTTACCGCATTACAGGGGTCTAAAAATATACATTTCATTATGTTTCGGATGTGACCTGAGTCTCGTACGTCGATCCCTATGATGTATCTCGTCGGGATTCTCACTATGAGACAGCCCGGCTTGTGAATCATTGGCCAGCCCTCGAGGTGTTTCGACACAGGCCCCAGCCAGCCCGCCCTCAGAATTACAGCACGCAACAATACCACTATACTGCAATATTCTTTACTTTCAAGTAAAAAATTAAAAACTATTTTTAAAAAAATAAGTGCTTGAAACCACAAAATATACAAAAATATAAAAGAGTAATTTTATAATTTGTAATATGATAATATCTAGGCCTCTATAATTACTGAATTAAAAAAAGACACGATTTTTGATTTGACAATAATATTACTATCCGAAAACCTCTGCGCGAGAGGTTTTAAGATGTTAAAATTATTATCAAATGTAAACGCGAGTATTTTTGAAATTCGGTTATCATAGAGGCCTACATATTATCATATTAAAAACTATAAAAAAATACAGTTTTCCGTTTTTGTAGGTTTTGTGGTTTCAAGTCCTTACTTAAAAAAAACAGTTTTTTTTAGTTAGGTTTTGTGATTTAGAGCCCTTACTTTAAAAAACCCGTTTTTTTATTTTTAACTCGAAATTAAAGCATACTATCACATAGTGTTACACAAATAAATGTTCGCTGATGAAATATCTATTCGGCAAAAAAATATCTTCGAAATTTGATGAGTAGTTAACATTTTATTGGCGATTAGATATTCCAGTCGTCCGGGCGACATCGTACCTTTCCATGCCCCTTACTGAGCTTGTTCTTATATTAATCAAAGAGCTGGGTACTAGTAATTTTTCAGTTATTTGAAATCAAATTTTCAATTATTTTCAATTGGAGATTGTAAAATAAGTACTAAATAATTTATAAAAAGAATAGTGCAGACTTTCACGGCCGTTGTCTTCATTATCTTGGCTTCTGGGTTTAAGCCGCCTCGGACGATTGTCTCGCGACCTCCACAGTAGGTCCTCTGATTACCTGATGACGTCAGCTGCACCAACTGTCGAAACGTCACAGGACTGTCACCTGATGCGGCTCACGTCCAGAAGCTAAGATAATACTAAAAAATTTTGTCACAAAAAAATGAAAAAAAAAAAATAGTTTCCAAACATCGTTTCACTCCAGGCAACTAGGTCTACTGATTAGTAAAATCAGTAATGCAATGAACTTATGTCATTACTATAGATGATGGTTTATCGCGGGAAAACTTGACTGTTTGCTGAATTTTAACACACGTTCAGCTCAGAAGATTACTGGCTATCGCTTGTATTTGGAGCTGTTACCCTATTTGACTGAGCCAATGAAAACCCTGAGATTGTAATATTTGATGCCTGCTATTGGTCTGGAGACAGCTGCGTTGCGTAAAAAGTATATTACCCTATCATATATGTTCAAGAAACTACAGTGTTTTCAAGGGTACTGTGGCACAAAACATTTTCGCGATATACCATCATCTCTAGTCATTACTTAAAACTTTCAGTTTTATTATCTTCGACATTGACTGTAATGTGGCGTAAAACAGGTGCTCTCTAACGGGCGCTCTAAAAGTGTGTGAGTGGTGTTGTAACATCCTCACAAATAGTACCGGATTCATGGGAAAGGAAAGGGAGGGGTTGCTACGGTGCAGACTGTTGTGCTGACGAGAAAGCAATCAAGTACAGTAGGGACCAAACACTTGCATACCTTGCAATCACTCACCACGCCACTTGTCGCATGACAACTTTAAAATAACAAATAGCTAGTGCCAAGATTTTGTCGCGAAAAGATTTTAGCCCCTCTTTGTTTCAGTGTCTCACGTGCACATCGGCAGCCGTACTTCATGGTTATTGGCACCGTGTCTTTGTTCAGACACGTTTCTCATTTAACTGCGCCAATCACAATAAGCCTATTGTGACTCCGTACGTCTGTAATTTGCCAAGGACAGTGGGAGTAAAATCATCCAATCACAGACGATGCAGCAGAACTGCAGATATGTACATGAAACAAAGAAACCAAATGTTGGAAAAATCTTTTTGCCATAAAATCGTGACTCTACAAATAGCGGTGAGGTGAAACTCAACAAAGGAAACAACTGAACAGAGCATTAGAAATCACTCCGTACCGTCATCAGCCTAAAAATATTAGAAATGCTGCCTTCGGAGGTACCCGATGACTATACGCGATAATTAGGGCCAGGACTAGAGAAGGTGACTTATCGCGGGAAAATTTGACTGTTTGCTAGGCTTCAATGTAATGTGTTCATTCCTGACGCTTTTATGTCCTTATCGTCGAGTCCATATTTGACTCGGCCAATGATAACTCTAGTGCGCTACTACTGGACGTCTATCACTCGTCTGTAAACAACTAGACTGTGCTACATAACCGTCGGTCAACAATACATGACGCAGGACGCTACACTGATTTGCAGAATAAGCTGGCAGAAGACGTTCTCGCGATAAATCACCTTCTCTAGCCATGATGTTTTCGCGAAAAAAAATTTCGCCCCAGTTTGTTTCTGTGCCTCTCGTGCACGTTTACAATTCTGTTTCATAGTCAGTGATTGGCTGTTTTAACTTCGGACATGTCTTGAGGTTCATCCCGCAAGCCAGAGACGTGTGATGTTCCAGTAACCATGTTGTGATTGGCGCAGTCAAATGAGGGACGTCACTTCACGAAGACACTCTGCCAATAACCATAAGCGAGAGAGGCGGAGCAGTGGTAAAACATTCGCCTCGCATTCGGGAGGAATCGGGTTCGATCCTCGGCTCCGGCCATCCTGATTTCGGTTTTCCAGTGTTTTCCGAAATCACACCAGGCGAATTTTGGGATTGTTCCTTCAACAGGCCCTGGCCGATTCCTTCCACCCTTCCCCCATGTTCCTCCACTAAGACCTTGTGATGTTCGAGGGCACGTAAAAGGTCCAAATTCCAATTTAGAGACCTGGAAAATTCGGGTTTTTATTTTGGGCACAAGTTGGAATTCCATCAACTGTAAGATTGTATCAATTTCGCAATAGGCCTTCGACTTATTTGACACCTCCTGGAAGTCTCTGAACCAATAACAAAATTGTAACTAATACAGAGATATATCACTTTAACAACAAGCAGCTAATGAGCATCTGCTGTCTGCTACAGTTCTTAAATATTCTTGCAGACTAGCCTACAGGTCAGTGAACTGGCGAATTATTCACGTCTATAGTCCAAATAAATAATAAGCAGAGCTGCAGATGTGCACGTAAGGCACTGGAAAAAAGATGGGCAAAATTATTTTCGCGAAAAGTTCATGGCCCTAGCAATAATACATGAAATTAATATTGTACAAATAGTAGTGTAAATCAACAATTCAAGTACGCCAATCACATTGCTGACATATTTCTACGATAGTAGAAACAATAATTGTTGCGAAGTGAAAACAGAGGTGGGGAAACGAAAGCGAATGAAGCGGGTTACTACAACCCCGAAACCTAATTAACTCCGTGTCCACGAATACTCACGCAGGTTGAAAAGTTTTTCGCAACTTGTCTCGCTGTGTTTGTTTTCATCACGTGCGAATAGTATATATACACCGTCTCTCTCTTGTAACACTTCCTCTCGGGGCTGTGTTGGCGCGCCATTCAATCAGACCGTGTTTGCTGCGTCCCGCGTGTATGCGAGCATTGTACTGGGGATTGGAGGGGGAACTAGTGCAGAACAACTGCCGCCCACCTACCCTTATACCATCAAACTACACGACCTTTTCATCACTGCCTTGTGTTCTGTGGGAATGAACGCATGTAGGGCAGGTCATGTCGTGGACCGGAGTGCGTGTACGGGCGACCGTCACAACAGCCTAAAAGCGGTCAGCCTAAAACTATCTTCGACCCTATTCAGCCTAAAATTATTCAGTCTAAATTACTCAATCTACAGTCATTCAGCCTAAAGTTACACAGCCTAAAATCGTTTAGACTGCAGTCACTCAGCCTAAAACCGTTAAGCCTAAAGTTACACAGCCTAACATCGTTCAGCCTGCAGTCACTCAGCCTAAAGTCGTTCAACTTACATACAGCCTAAAATACATCCAGCCTAATTTTAGGCTGAGTGGCGTGTACACGCGTATACCAGTCCAGAGCCGCCTAAGCCAATATTCATTGTTAATATTGCCAAGCTTGATATCTGATGTACTCCAGCCTCTTGGCATTCTGGTCACTAACATACTAAAGTAAGTACGTGTAAGTGTGTGTATACACATACATACAAGATGTCCAGAAACATACGTATAACAAACATCCCACGCGAATCCTGGGATAAATTAGAGACGGAAAGGTTAGTGGCAAAATTTTGTAAGATGGAATTTTACGTGCGCAATGTGGCAACACTGCGCGGAGAAATTCCTCTCTTGAGCTCCACGACTAGATATTATTTTATGTATGACACGTCGAGCAAACACGGAAACATGTTTGGACTGCTAGGGATTTTAACCTGGACCAATAATACGCAGGTCAGGAAAGTAGTAAGTGGAACCCCTTTTTTACATTCCCATATTTTACACTTTCCCTTATTTTACATCCGCTTATTCTGATCCCTTGCAAATCTAAGACAGCACATATTTCCCTTCTTTCCACTTTCCTGCATTTTACATCAGTTTTTAACAGGTCCCTTGAGTGCTGTAAATAAGGGGTTTCAGATGTCTGGGGAGTGAAATAGGGGACAAAGTAAAATGCTATGTTGCCACATTGTGCATATAAATTTTCACCGTACAACATTTTCGTCCCAGGATTCGCGTTGTGTGCTTATTGTGTGTTTGTTCCTGGACATCCTGTATATACTCTCACACACACACACACACACACACACACACACACACACATATATATATATATATATATATATATATATATATATATATATATATACAGGATGAGGATGCTAACTGTTTAAAGCTCCCCGCAGTGACACTGGGGACTCCGAGACAAGTGATTCGACATAGGACATGTAGGGTCCAAACGGACGGGAAAGGCCCGAAAATTCGCCTTCAAGTTTCCATGACGTCACATCCGGTGTGTCCGCATCAGGTGCGTACGAACGAGTATTCAAAGGAGTTCCTTCGATCCAACCTGTCTCTGTGGATCAGTGTCTGCGTCAGAACCTTGTAAACTTGCGGTCCGAGGTTCGTGTCCCAGTGTCGACAATTTGTTGTCAATGTTACTTTTTGCAATTTTAACTTACTTCAACTGTTATTTCTTTGTAACCCTTTGCTGCATAATTTATTTTATTTTGATTTAGCTGTGTTCTACATTTTTTGTTTACAGCCCTATTAGTTTGTATTTGTTTTATGCGACCAACAGCGAACTCTCTCCAGATCTGTTGATTCGGTGCTTATATACTCTGCTAAACAGTCGGGGAATCACCACATTACAGTGGTCTAAAAAAATACATTAAATCGTGCTGCAGACGTGACTTGAGCCTCGTAGGCCGGACTCGTAGGGTTAAGGCGCAGTTGACACAGGTCTCTATGACGTAGCTCTGCGTGACCACCACCACGTAGCCGTCCGGCTTGTGAATTATGGGCTAGTCCATAGGTGTTTCGACACAGCTTCCATCCAACCACCCGGCCCTCTGAGACAGCATGCATCAATGGTGTTTGGTAATTATAGGCACAAACGAAAGAAGTGTATCGATGACGATGAAACAAGCAAATAAAGCCAATAGACATTATTCCGGAAACCAATGGTTTTCTCAATGTGACATATTACATGTTACGACAGGAACGTTATAATATCAGTGGTCCCAAGGATAAAAACGGCAAAATGCTGCCCAAGTGGACGAGGGCATTACAACAAGTGTTCGAAATAGGAACCGTTCATGTGAAGGTAGGCTTCAGCACGTCTTCGCATAGATGCCTGTGCGCGTTCAAAAACTCCAGGTGTGTTCCGAATGCAGTGGCAACCATCTACAATGCGTTCCTGTAGTTCGTGGACTCTATCAACAGGGCTAGCATACACCAAAGCTTTTAAAAATCCCCACAAAAAAAAAACAGTTGCTTGCACGTGTCCAAACATCGTAACGGGAAAACAGTCGTTTTCCGGACCTACAGTATGTTTATAAGCGTTATTTGCTTGTTTCATCGTCCTCGACATACCCCTTTCGTTTGTACATATAATTACCAAACATCCTGTATATGTACACACACGCACACACTACTGTATACCTTGTGAGACCGCTCGCATCATACCACAGTGATCCGGGTTTGATTAGTGGTGGAGTCACCTGGAGTTTCGTGTGTGGTTAACGTTTATTGACCTGCAGGTTTTCTCGGGCATATCCCGTCTCCCGCCGCAACTCCACTCCATTGTCCCCATTCTTCATCCCGACCACATCAGCCCCTGACCGCAGTAGCGGCTGACAACACAGCGACAGCGAAGTTGCCGGAATCCTCTGGGGTGATCATACGTCGGCTGGAGGTCGCATCAGTGCGCAATCGACTAGACGGGCATTACTCTCTGTCTGCAATGGGCAACGAATGAGCCAGAGTCATACGAGTCGTTGAGTGCTGCACATTCCTCTGTAATACGTCCAGTGGGGTGGAAGTTACTCTCTGGGTTGTTTCTGCCCGTGATTGCTCATGGCGTGGTCTAGTGAGGACCCTAGCAGCAAAAAATAGGCCATTCGGGATTAAGTGAGAACTAAAAATATAAAATTTGAAAAATATCACTAGCCGTTATTGCATGATATAATTCAACATTAACTATAGTTGCTAGACTGCTTGTTTGGTTGACAGCGAAATTACGCTACATAGTTCCGTGTATTTTCCCATCTAAATACAACAACGCAGAAACAATACCAACAGAAATCTACATAACTGTATTTTATGTAATTAGTAAGCGTTTTTTTTACTAAACTATAAAGATCTCGTGACTAGGTAATTTATCTTACACGCTCAAACATCTAGTGACGTGTCCAGCAATATTAGACATGTCCCGTCGTTAGATGTTACGCGCGGAAAGACACGAATTGGCTGAAAATAGAACTTTAGCAAGGCTTTATTGAGTGCTCACTTTATTCAAAATCACCTATACAATTATTTTACAGTTGGCCAGCTGTTTGCAGAAGCGGCCAACGTTCGCTAATATGATCGTCTACTTTTGCTGGGATGATTGTTAATCGGGCCATATCAGTAAATATGTAGTTGTACTGAAATAATTTTAATGTGGGCAACTTAATTTAAAAAGACTGACATATTTCAGTACACGGTCCACAAGCAGACTTAGCAAACTAACCCACAAGCATCTGAGTATAATAGGAATGCTTGTGGTACACTTGTGGCTAATGTGCGGGTGATTTCATTACGCATCATGTATGCCACATGTGGCCGCGGGTGCATTCCGAATGTTTACTGCCTGTGGGCTGCTTACCACCGTCAGATTTGCACAAGTGGGCCAGTTGATGTTTGCTATTTTGGGAGTGCTTGTCAATCTGATCTTGTATTTTACCAGGTAGATGTTCTGCTGGCTAAGGGTGGTTCATTTCCATACACACAGAAATAAAATAATTATTGATCACCACAAAATCACTGTAAAAATAGTTTGTAAATTTGCCACACGTGCGTATAGGAGCGCTAAGAAAGTAGGTATGGTATAATTGTTTCCCAGACATCCATGGTAGCACTCATAAACTTTTTATAAAACAGTCAAATGTATACTGAAGTTACCAGACTTGTATTGTTACAAATGTAAGAGTTTGCATATTTACAAGACGGAAGTATGTTAACTGTCCAATACTGCATTAGGTTAATTACATCCTAATCAATTTGGGAAGATTGTATGCTGTATTTTGTTATTATGGACCGTAAAAATGTATTATTATTATTATTATTAATATTTTTTGCGGTGACCACAAAAATTATGTTGCCCACAATAAAGTTTGACAGTGACTACAAACATATTTTGTAACCACAACACATTTTTTTTTGTAATGTCCATATTGACAAAAATTTTGGTGGCCGCCGCAAAAACGTTTTTTTCCCACATACTGGCAAATGCCCATAATTGTGGCTGCAATCGGCTGTGTAAGTTTTCTCATATTATACCCTGGGATACAGTACAGGGTGACAGTTGGCCCAGAGAGTCAAATATGTTTCCAGAAAACATCACTTCAGTAATAGAGATCATAGCGTCTTTCATTCATTGAAAATCTGGCAATACACTCAGTGGGGTGGATGTCACACAATGATTACTTGGATTCTGTGTACTCAGTGAGGCGGAAGCTGTTTTCATACGTCTACTCTCGATACATCCTGCTGGTGGAAGTCTAGTTAGCAATGTGATACTGCCCGTGGCTGCATATGGCGCGGTCATTTAGTAGGTCTTTGAGCTCCTATGAAGCCTGTGGTATCACTGTGGAAGGGCATGTTTTTTCTTGCCTAACTTAAAGGTGGTAAATGTCTTCCTTGGAATCTGGCAATTTCAATGATTGTGGCTACGATCGGCGTGTAATGTTGGTATCCTCTTACATCTTGGGGATCAGGTACAAAAGAGGCGGATCCGAGAAGATCATGCATGACATGTGTCGGAATGCATGTCTTTGGGTCGGCGTAGGTGAAGGCGTGTTTGTCCTACACAACTGCTTACTCTAGTTTCATCCCAACCCATTATCATCCGTGGTGACCCTGTTTCAGGCGGGAAACACCATGTGAATGGTCATAGAGGGTATTTTTGAAAGAATGTTACCAACTTTGCGAGATGATTACTTTTAAAAAATGCGTTAAATTTTTTTGTTGGCGCAAATACTAAGAGAGAAATTCGCGACTGAAAATTGACATGCCAACATTGTTTTGGTATTTTTTTACAGTACGTGAATATGTGAAAAAAAAAACACTGGTAGTCAGTGACTGTCCATTGATTACGAATTTAAGTGATTAGAGTTTAGAATCTTAAATGCATGTAGTTCCTCGACGTCATGCCATGAAATTAAAGTAAATAGTGAAGAAGAGACATGAATAAATGGTAACGAAACAGATGTACAGCGAAAAAAGCCATTAATGTGGCCTTGTAACACACGTCTCCTACCAACGAAAGCGATATGTTCCCGGGATCGAATTCAACTACACTGCAAAAAAACATCCTAAAATATGGGAAGTAATTAACCCATACCTAACATGAGATACTTATTACACTTCAGGTTTTAAATAGAATAGATGTTTAGCGCATTTACTATACAAGCATGGTAAAATCTGTAAACCTCAGTCTGTTTCCTTTAAATGTATAGGAATGCTGCCATTAATATGTGGGGAACAATTTTACCACATATATATATATATATATATATATATATATATATATATATATATTTAACAATCCTATATATCGGTGTTGTAAATTTACAAATAACTTTTTATAGTGTATGTGATACGATGATTCGTTGATTTGCTGATTGTCTGCCTGCCAGACACTGAAGGGTTTGGAACATTCATTGGAGGCACTGTAGGGATGTGCTATTTAACTGACTTTGTATGCTTTAATTGAACCAAGATTTACAGCGTAAATACCTATAAGAAAACATCAGTAACTATACATTGCCTTCTGGAAAGAAATTTGAGGGCACATATGTTTATGCTACATATTTAACACACGAATGCCATAACTTAAATATTATTGTTCACTTAAGGGGTTGGACGAAATATGATAAATACGTCGTAGGCACGATTGCCACTTATAATTACTGAGACATCATAAGATACGGTATATTTGTCCCAGACAGGCCAAAAACGGGAAAAGAATCAGCCATGGCCGTTAGTTATGAAAAATCAGATCACTCGTTTTGAGTGATTTCGGAAAACCACACAGTAAAAAGTCAATATTTAGGGAAATATACAGACAAAAAGTATCGCTGCACTCAATCATATATATGTTTGTATATGGTGAAATAAATACCTATAAATTTTAGGCAGCAAAAATTTTGTTCGTTGAAAAATCTGTGAAAAACACAAGAAATTGGTTTTGTTATCCTAACAAAATGGATGTTAAACAGGACTAAGGTTTCCTTTTGAGGAAACAAAATCAATCAGGTAATCATACATTTGGTTCATTCGACGTTTACAAACTATACAAATATAGACGGTTGGCTTATAGTCTAGCAAACCTCTTTCTCTGTGTAGGATGTATGACTTAAATACTTTTCAGAAGACTGTTTTAAAGCTGAAAATTTGAAAACATATTTTTTTCAGCAAAGTAACAATTGGCGCGTAGCTGGCTGATGTATAACACCGCTATATTCTGCAGAGGAATCACTTCCTGGTTGAGCCAATCCCGGTAGCCCCGATGACGCAGCTCGTTGATTGAATCCACAGGCAGTTCCTGGCAATAATTCAAGTTACGATGTACAGTACACTTACCGACGATCCGTTGATGTGTAGATGACGTCATTTACAGCAGAGGATTGCCAAGTACACAAACGGAACTGCCGCTTGTGCACAAATATTACCCCTCCCAACAAGGTAAGGTAAGTGAGCTTTACGTCTCGTCGACAGAGAGGCCATTATAGACAGTGACACACAACTGGGTACAATGACAGGAGCTGGGAGAGGAGTCGGCCATGGCCTTTGTTAAGGAACCATCCCGGCATATGCCTGGAGTGATTTCGGGAAACCATGGAAAACCGAAATCAGGATGGCCGGAGTCGAGTATCTAATCCAGGTCATCCCAAATGTGTGTCCAATGTGTTGCCGTGGCGCCACCACCCTCGGTGTCCCAATCAACAAAAGAGTCCACGTTGGTGCCACGAAGCATAAAACAAGAAAGTCCTATCTCCCACGTTAAACAACGAGAACATAATTTTTCGCTCGAGACCAAGGCCGTAGAAGAAAAGGTCTGGACACTCGCCTGCAAACTTGACCCCCTTGTTGTTGGCTGCAGTTCTCCCAGTTACCGAGAGTGCTGTGCGTCTTTGGCGCTGCAATAAGGCCGTTCGGGTCCAAACTCCACCCACTTCCCTCCCACTTTTTTTTTCAGTGTTTACATCATAAAGATAAACGATTTATCAAAACGTACTTTGTTTCAATTTATGAAATATTTCCTTCGCTCACAATCCTAAAGCATGGCTCCAGCAATCTTTATTTACTTTATAATGTAAACACTGGAAAAAAGTGGGCGGAGTATGAGCTCGACCGCCCTGATTGCAGCGCCAAAGATGCACAACACTTTCGGTAACTTGGTGAACTGCAGCCAAACAACAAGGGGTTCAAGCAACATACATTGGTAGATAGGCGAGTGTCCAGACCTGTACTTCTACGACCGTGCTCAAGACATCCGAAGTAGGTTAATAAATTGCTACAATCTACACTACAGTAATACCAACCTCAAAACACTCAATGTAGCATAATTTTCATTTTCAGTAGTTGGTATCTCTGCATTTTTCTTTTAAAAGTAATTTGGGGATTTCGGTTCTTTATCTGAATTATTATTTTCTTTCTTATACGTAAAGTTAATTAATGCTCCATGGTGAGTAGCGTATTTGCATACAAAAGCTGCAGAACTACACTTACCTTTCGAAATTTTAAAACTTAATTTGTAGCAAAATTATCAAATGAAATAAATATGAAATCTGAATCTGCATGTAGGATTTTGACAATCAAAAATCACAAACGGCAGTGATGGATCAACAATGTATGATGAAAATTGAAGACAGAGCTCTCAGAATTGCCATGTTCACGGTATAATTTTCGGTATTACATCTAAATTTCATTATAGTAGATAATATTATTCGTTAGTAAGGTTTGTTAGTATAGATCAATTGTTTCATTATGTCTGTGTAACATTTACTTTTTGTTGCATGGAGGTCGAAAACTTCGCAGTCTTCGGTTAAGGGCACGGTAGACTGCAATTTTAATAATTTGTTTTATTTTTGTTTTTGTAACAGATGTTTTTTTTTTTTTTTTTTAAATTTGGACATAAATTGTGGCTTATAATTATCTTATGGAATTTTTTATCTACCATCATCTTTGCGTGACGGCTCGTCACAATAGGCATGTTACGGTTTTAAGAACGACACTTAAACCAACTCACACACCAAACTGGAAAAATTTACAGTGAATATCAATACTGCAGGCTAAAATTTCTTTTATATAACTTAAATATACAAAATAAATAATTTTTGCATCTAAAAAAAATTGAATTTTCAAAATGTTACTTAAAATTTCAGCATTTTTATTTAAGTAGAAAATACTTTTTTTTCTTTTATAGAAGATTTTAGGCTTGCAGCATAGTTATCACTGTGTTTTTTTTAGTTTGATATGTAAGTTGGTTTTAGAGTCGTCCTTAAAACCGTAAATCACAAATTTCGACTTTGACGAACCATTATGCAACAACTAGGAGAGATAAAAATATTTAATAAGAGCAAAATTTTGTCACATATTTTTTTTTTTTTAAATAAGGCATTTGACTGGGTACATAAAAATAAAAACGTAGGCTAATGATGAATATTGCTGTGTACGGTCCCCTTAAGGCTACGAGATCCTATTAATGCTATTTTTACCAGTTTAATCTTTTAAATCCAGAAAGGGCGTAGACTTCAACATTGTTACACAGAAATGGTGGAAATAAGTTGTATTATGCAGCCTATTTTTTTTTTTCAAATCGTAAGTTTCTAAAATTTTGGCTAATTAAATTTTCTTAGCCTAAACTATAAACTTTTATGCTTTGAAAATAATTAAGCCACATCATACAAACGAATTACAACATTTTCATGTGACAATTTTGCGATATCTGCTTCCTTTCAGGATTTAACAATTTAACTCGCAAAAGTAGCATGACTAGGAATTCGTTTTCCCTATCCCAGTTACGAGGGCCTGGTTGGTGCAGTGTTTATACAATTGATTAAACATAGTACTAGAGTTGTTTTCGGTGTAGAAGCTTGTCTGTGCGACGGAAACAATTATTGGTAGTCCACAGACTCGCCAACAGAGGCGCTAGTGTCGTCTAACCGAAACAGAGATGAATGAAATATACAGGGCATAGCAGCCGATACTGATGTCAAGCTGTCTTTGTGTATTTACGTAACAAATGGCAGAGTGCAGTCAGCTATTCCTAAACAGGGTATTAAGAAATGAGGTTATGGTTGGACAGCTCACAGTTGCGTTATACTCGTTGCTATGGTTACGTTTTTCACGTATCAATTGTTTCAGCTGTATGTTTCTCTAATCTCCGAGTCGAAGCAGGAAGATAGCTGACGTCACAGACAATCACCCCCGCACCCCTTCCCAACTGTGATTCCCGGTATATTCACTTCCACCATGTAATAAATGTGACGGCCGTTGACTTTGGTCAGAGAGTTTTCTCGGAGTGTTTTTCTGCACACTTGAGCTTCAGTTGTCTGTTTACTCACTTTTAAGTTACGTTTTCTTCCTGTCTGGTTCCTGCTAAACGTTTTTCCGTCTCTTGAGCATTTTATTACTCCTTCCGAGTCATCTATAGGACGTCCACAATGTCTTGTTACCCCCGTGTATGTAGTTTATATATATATTGTTATGGTATTATGATGTTATGGTATCTTGTGTTTTAACATAACCTTAAGTATCCAGTGGACTTATGGCATGTATTGGGTTGTGTTGCAGACAAGGAATGTGAATCGTGTGTGATACCAATGAATACACCCTGGAACAGAGGATTGTTGTGAGTTCTTGGGTTCACGAACGTCCTCATACTGAGAAGACACTTCGTGAAGTGCGTGCCAATTTCCAACAACGATTCCACAAAGAGGCGTCACAAAAACAAACCCTTCTGCGTAGGGAACACAAACTCTTTGAAACGGGCAACATCAAAGATAAACCACGAACTGGAAGACCTTCAACCAGAGCGCAACAATGGAATCAGTAATGAGATCACCAAAGAAGTCGCCCCGCAAACGATCAACGGAGCTTGGAATGCCGCGATCGACGCTGCATAAACACATGAAGAACGACCTGCATCTTCACGCATATCGCCCCATGTTCGTTCAGGAGTTATCAGACAATGATTTATCCCGCAGACGGGATGCGTGTGCGTTGCTTCTTCAGACTTTCGACACAATCCCAAAACATGGAAAGGTAATTTTCAGTGATGAGTGTGCCATCTATCAGAGCTGTCGATCACGGAATGTTGTGTTCTGGTCCAGGGAAAACCCGTATTATGTCGAGGAATTGGAACATAATCCTCCATATGTCATGATATGGGCTGCAATGAACAATCTACATTTGTTTGGACCATATTTATTTGATGGAACAGTGAACCAGATAACTTATCTGGGCATGCTGCGAACCTGGTTTGTGCCACAACTGGAGGAACTTGGTATTCTGAATGATGTGTGAGTTCCAACAGGATGGAGAGCCAGCCCATTATGCCATCTATGTTAGGGAATACCTTGCCGAGGTCTTTCGGAATCGTTGGATTGGCCGAGGTTCAGCAGTGTTGCCTGCTTCACTTGAAGGGCCACCTCGAAGCCCAGATATCTCGACGTGTGGTAATAGCCTATGGGGCTTCATAAAGGAGTGTGTTGCACAGCAGCGGCACGAAACCACAGATGAACTCAAAGAAGCAGTGAGACTTGCTTTTGCTCATATCAGCACGCAAATGATTCGGAAGATGTCTCACAGAACTTGGCGCAACATTATTCTCTGCCATGAGAATGAAGGAGCCCAAACGGATCCACTGGATACATACTTAAGGTTATGTTACAATACAATATACCATAACATCATAATACCATAACAATATGCATAACCTACATACAGTGGGTAACGAGACACTGTGGACATCCTGTACAAGGCACACACCAGCAAATGTTAAAAATATTTTTTGAATAAGCGATTCGATTGGATGAATCAGCACACCTCTCTTCGCAGGATGTTAATATTTTTGTGTAACCGTCGCAGTCACATTTTTGTTCCAAGCGCTACTGTTGAAGACAAGAAGCTTCTGGAGAAAAGTAAACTGCCACTGGAGCTA
Source organism: Medauroidea extradentata (assembly GCA_003012365.1). Classification (NCBI taxonomy): domain Eukaryota; kingdom Metazoa; phylum Arthropoda; class Insecta; order Phasmatodea; family Phasmatidae; genus Medauroidea; species Medauroidea extradentata. The sequence goes on along the minus strand of PNEQ01082095.1, from coordinate 42,650 downwards.
CGTTTCACCAAGAAAATATCGAAGCAATTAACGTGTAAGACATCCTGTTAAACTCTCCCCCCTTCCTCGGGGAAAAACCCTCGCTGCTAAGTCAGCGAACGCAACACGATGCAGTCCGGCCCCATCTCGTCACCTGACGTCATCAGGTATTCGAAAGTGACCGGGTCGCTTGGTTAGAATGTGTTGGCTTGTGTAGGGGGAGGGGGGGTTGCGGGGAGGGGAATTCTCGTGCGCATAGCGCGTGAGGCACGAACCCCCCCTCCTCCCGAGATCCACAGCCAATGCCTTCCCGACCCTCATGACCTCAGAATGTGCCCTCTTTACGATCCCCCTTAAGGGTGTTCAAGTGTGATAAAATAATAATTTTATATTTTTATGAAATAGTGTTAGTGTTGTAGACGATACTTGTGAGTGTAGTTTCCTCTCACAAAACAATTTTAGCTCTCGTAGTGTTCTCATAACTGTGCGTCAAAGTCAAAATTTGCTTGTTACGCTGCCATGCAGATAGAGAAAATCAATCACCTTACTTAAATGAAATAAAACACGGTGAAATAACATGCCACGGGCTACGTAATAGAACATTAAGAAGCGTCCCGCGAATTATTTTTATATTTAAAAAAAAATGTTGAATTTATGTAATTAAAAAAAAAATTTCAGAATTTGACCTTGTGGGTTTTTAAATACTTTATTTCATTGCCTATGGTACGTTATTTCACTATGAATTATTTCATTTAAGTAAGGTGATTGGTTTTCACTGTATGCATGACAGCGTAACAAGCAAAATTTGACTTTGACGCGCAGTTATAACACTACGAGAGCTAAAATTGTTTTGTGAGAGGAAACTACACTCACAAGTATAGTCTACTAAACTAACACTATTTCACAAAAATATAAAATTATGATTTCATCGCACTTGAACACCCTTAAGGGTTTTCAAATCCGTTTAATATCAAAATGTTATACATATTTTTACGAAATAGTATTAGGTTTGTACGCGATAGTTGGGAGTACAGTTTCATTTTACCGAACATTTTTAACTCGCACAGTTTTCTCATAACCTGTGCGTCAAAGTCAAATTTTGCTTGTTACACTGTCATGTAAATTATAAAAACCAATTGACTTGCTGAACGGAATACTCGCAGTGAAATAACTTTCATAGGCTACGTAACCAAACATTAGAATAACTCAAGAGTGAGCAAAAAATTGTTGAATTTGCAACCTTTTCCCCTGTATTTTTTTTTTCAATTATTCCTTTTTAAAGATTCAAAATATTACGCTGTGAGTTTACGAATGTTAGGTTACGTAGTCTATGGCACGTTTTTTTTTGCTGGAAATTATTTCATTTGAGTATTTCAACAGGTTTTCACTATTTGCATGACAGCGTAACAAACAAATTTTAACTATTATGAGGAAACTATGCGAGCTAAAATAGTTTTGCAAGAGGAAACTATACTCGCAAGAACTGTCTAGAAAACTGACAGTATTTCATGATAATATAACATATGTAGCCTATACAACGTGAACACCCTTAAACATCCCAGGGGGGCAAGGAAGCAGCGTGCCATAAACCTTCGGTGCTCTGGGGAAGGGGGGGGGGGAGGGATAAATGCGACCACTGCTAACGGCCGATAATAAATAAAAGCCTTGTGGGAGGTTGTTGCCGTGCCGCGCTGCGCCGCCAAGGTGACTGCATTTTTCAACGACCACGAGACGGGCGTATCGGAGTACCCTAGTAACAGCAGGACATGGTGATACATTTTGCAGTCGACACGTCTGTGGGAAGCGTGGGTAAGGCAACAGATAGAGACAGACACACACACGCGGAAAAAGACAGAAAATAACACACCCCAGAGGAAACGAAGTAATTTTCTGCTTCGACCAGCCCAGTCCGCGTTCACAAGGGTGTTTCTATCGCTGTCCTGCCAGCCACACATGACCCTTGTGTGCATTCAAACCACGTCTGAACCGTTACTTTTTAGGAATTTATTTTATGGGGACTAGATTAAAGCAGATACCCTAAACAAGGTGACACGGGTTCGAATCCCGACGGGCTTTCGCTTGTGGGAACCGTGTCGGACGATGCCACTGGTCGGCGGGTTTTCTCGGGGATCTCCCGTCTTCCCCGCCGCTTCGTTCCGACGTCGCTCCATACTAACATTATATCACCCCTCGTCAGCGCTAAAGACCAAGTTGTTTAGGCAATGATCCATCATCTATACTGCTTCCCCAATAATATATTTTATTTGTTAACTCCCGACGCAAAGAGAAGGGTGTTATAAGTTTGACGAGTCTGTCTGTGTATGTGTCTCTGTCTGTGGCATCCTAGCTCCTAAACGAATGGACCGATTTTGATGCGGTTTTTTGTTTTGTTTGAAAGCTGACTTGATCAAAAGTGTTCTTTGCTATGATTCAAGGAAAATATTTTCAGCCGTTTAAAGTTCATCTGCTCTTTTCAATTACTTTATTTATTTTTTGTTTTTTGCTTAATGTGAGCAACTCTGCTGGTCTGATCGATTTGAAATTTAGTATCCTGTGAGTCGGGGCTTTTTAAAATTTCTAATTTAAATCTTAATTACTCCTAATCGAGAGCAGACATCTAAACTTATACGCAGTTTTGTTAAAAGTTGTTTTTGATGAGTAGTAAAATTTATTCTAGACAATAATTATATAGGTTTGGCTAATTAATCCCTAAATTGGAATTTTTTTGATTGCATAATTAGCTGAAATCATTGCGCGTTTTTTATTGAAAAAAAAAAAAAAGAACTAGTTAACATTCTATACACTGTTGTTAAAAAAAAACACACAACCGTTTTTCAATATCTGCTCTCGTTTAAGCTTCTTCACGTCAGAGAACTCAAGACGAGAGTTTAACAAACAGTGTCGCAATTGCTGAAATTACTCGAATGAAGTTAACGTTCGCAAAATTTTCGGATATTAGATTTTGAACGCATGTAATCTGTACTGTACGACTGACTGTAGTTTAATTTAACGTACTCCGTTGCGATTGTGGAGGATTTAGATACAAATTGTGAGGAGAAGGGGGGGGGGGCCTTACGTGTTTTTCTGAATTGAAAAAAATACCAGCCATCTCAAACGTGTGGTTGTTTACTGTTACAGACAACATACATACAAGTAGGACACATTAAATGTACTTGGATCACCATAGAACAAAACTTCAGTTTTCTTGAGACCACTAGACATACTTTGGCTACATAATGTTGAACACGATTTCGGGGGGGGGGGGGGCGAATTCAGCCCGGTAGCCACCCCCCCCCTTTACATCCGCCACTGTAATGCGATGTACATGTCTGTCAAAGAAAACTACAGAAAATAGGAAAACATAAATAAGCTGAGTATACTTTAGTCAACGGGATACATACGCGACATGAAATCCCAACATTGGAATCGAGAACCATGGGAATTTGTATACAGCCCCTCCGACACATCCACCAATCTTACTCAGCCAATGGCAGACGAGCAGTCTCATGATTGGCCGCGCATCTTAGATTAACCTAGTCTCTGTAGTTTTCTGTGACAGTCATCTCAATCACAATTATGTCCAAAACTGCATTCAGTCATGTACAAGCGTATCCAGTGGGAGGGACCTTTATACGTAAAATATTACAAAATTTTTAAGTTGTATATTTAATTATTTTGTTTAGGAAAAGCCTTAAATAGCACCATTTTGTACCTTAAAAAATATATTTGTCTGGGGGAGGGGGGGTGGTCCGCTCCTTATTTGACCTTTTAGGAATGTAGAAATGTCTCCCGTCAAAAAAAATTAGAGCTGTCTCCGCCACTGGACACGCACTCCTATTGCACAACTCTTTCAAAAATCAGGTAGACTGTACTCGCATAAGGTTTTTGCATAGTTTTAGAGTAGTATACTCTAGCGAGTAGATCGTGTAATGTTTTCGTAAGCGCCTTTGTACGTGTGGACATGAAATACGGCGTTCAGCGTCTCTCAGCTGTTTAACTTTCCCCCGTCTCCCTTCCTCTTCAGAGAGAATCTTCCGTCTCACACCAACACCTCCCTCCCGTCGCCCTCACAAGCTTCATGACCGCGACAAACGCGACGGGCCATCATTCTCTCCCTGACACGTGGGTAAATGCGAGTGCGGGAAGGAATGAGCCATTGTCATGTATGTGCGGTGGTGCTGTTCCGGCATGTTTACGTGTCCACCTCTCTCTCTCTCTCTCCATTCTTGCTTTCTTGCTTTCTCCTTTCTTCACCTCTCCTCATCCGCCAAGTTAATGGTACGTAGGAGGCAAGTGTACGACAACAGTTGCCAACTCTCGACGGCGAGTGTGTAAAGGTGTACGTCTGGGGTTGACAATATCGTTCACACAGGCAGTTACACAGCATTTGGATTATGCAACAAAAATGCTGTAAAGACTTTGTCTGGTGATGACGATCGATGTCTCTTTATGTTCTTGTTCCTAATATTTTTGCTGTATTAAGAACAATAAACAAGTTTTCTACTCTCGCTCGTGTCGTTTTTTCTGTTATGTTTTGTGTCGTCATTGCCGCTCCAGGAAAGTCTGAAAGTACACAATTTTTTTAAATGCAAAAATGTTTTCACAAGATGTATTAGAGTTGTCACACGAAAAGTAGAAAGCAATAAAAAAAGGGAGCAATACGGTAGACTCTGGTGCGAGTGTCAGAATAATACCTCATTTATGTGTAAGGCACTAAATTGGCTTGCAGTGTTTTCGTACTTATCTTATTCTGCGGGAATTCAAAATGTCTCAACATCATTATCCAAGATAGAACTTAGAATCTAAGTATTAATTGTCTAACAGAAATACCAGAACGGCAATACGTTTCCAATATATAAAGAGTCTTCTTTCTGAAGCCCTGCAGTCAGTCAACGAACGTAAACAATACTACGGCCTATGGCTAGAAACATGAAAAATTCGCGTTTAGTTTTCGGCCAAAGCAAGGTCTCATAAACTCTGGATTCGCGTCGTATTTGCAATTGGATCTTGCATTTATTGGAGAGCGCTGGGATAAAATAAACAACTAAGTGTAGGCCTAGTCATGCGGTGTCTCAGTGACAGTGATCAGCCAATGGGCAGCTGTTGTCTATTTGAATACTCAGACATTATTGGAGGCTAGCCTAAAGGTCAGTCAACCAAATGATTTTCTGGACTCTACGAATAGGAAACTTTTTCAATCCCGCAGTAGCTACTCGAACTCAAAATCCGTGTCCAGATCATTGTGGACATAATAATTGATCCAGCACAAGTAATCTAAAAGGCACCACCACACAATTTCGCTTCTGTATATTTACGTATTCTCTTGTTGCAAAAGCGAGACAATTAAATCAAAGGAAGTCGTCTTTACAGACACATTTATGTGTTGGTTGCACATGTGCCACTGCCGTAAGCTATTTGTACTGTTTCTTGCTGCGCTGTGCTGTGTATATAAGTTGGTTCGGACGACTTCCGTCGAGTTAGCTTCATGTCACCGGCTCTCAAATTACCTCGCAACACGTAGCTGTCGCTGCACTATATCGCCGTGCCGCGCGGCCATAGTTACAGATATGCACACGTGCATCAACTTGGGTATCATGTCACACGTGCAAGAGACGAGGGGAGCTTACGAGAGGTACCCTAAGGCAACATCTCAACTTTGTTTTGTTAGTCGCAGTTCATGCATACACATCTGTGCAGGGACATCACTATCTGACTGTGCCATACAGGACAAGGTTACTGTGACATCTCACGTCTGCGATTGGTTGGTAGAACCTCGAGATGTCGAGAGTTAAAAAACATCCAATCATTGACTACGAAGCAGACATGCAGGTGTGCACGTAAGATATTGAAACAAATTGGGGCTAAAATCTTTCGAAGGAAATTATAAGTCCCTAGTCACATTCCGTATGCTTGAATTGAATCCAGGCATACAACTATTTCTAATACTACCCTTCTAGCATAAGCTTTCCCGAAGAACTCACAAAACTGGTATGTAGTTATATTTCAGTCAGGAAGTGTCAGTGAACATTTGCTGTGTTCCTCACTCAACATTGAATGTTCGAAGAAGCATATTGCGGCTGCTGTGGAGTGGAAGAGTCAGGAAATGTGTGTTATGATCTCGGCAGAATTTCGAAGTTGCGACACCACAAGTCTGTGATTTGCGAGTAGACCTTCAAGACACTGGGAGTTAAGGACTCTGCCTACCTCAGAGCTCCGGCGGCAGCAAGGATAGGGCGCTACAGGTTAAATTATATTCCTAAATGTCTCAGTCACTTTCAAACCTACATATATACCACCACTGACTTTTTTGTTCAGTACGATACGGCCCACACTGCCACGGAATCTTTTAACAAGTTATATCAATACCCTGAAAACTATGAGCAAATAAGTGTTTTCATCCCGATTAAACACTCGAAACCCTGTATTCATAAAATTCTTTTCACATTTTCGTTTACGTCGCAGTATTCTCCTCTTATCAATGCAGAAAATGGTTTTCATCCGAAAGCGATATCTCAAAGGGTGACAGAGCTACACGGAATTTAGTTTAACATGTAAAACCCTATCCTTGCTCCTGCCGCGCTCCGAGGTAGGCAGAAGCCTTAAGGGCAAGGTGAACAGCAATTTCCGTAATTTTTTAAAAATGTTTTTATATATTTTTTTCCATAAAGTAATATTTAATTTAGCTCAAATGAAATTTTATTTTCTATTGTAGTTTTTGTTGACTGTATTCTCAAAGTTAAAATTTGCATGTCACGGTTTTAAGAACGACAAATCAACTGACACACCAAACTGAAATACTTCACACTGAATGACGATGATGCAGGCTACAAGGTCTCCGATACAAAAAATTGCATTAAAAGAAATGCTGGAGTTTAAATTAAAAATTTAAAAAATTCAATAATTTTTTAAAACTACAAAATTGTTTTATTATTCGATTTTCTTTAGGCTACCTTGTTGCGTACAACATTGTTATTCAGTATGAATTTTTTTTTAGTTCGGAAAATCAGTTTGTTTTGTGTCGTTTGTAAAACCATGATGTGCAAAATTTTGATTTTGACAAGTTATTATAAAAAACTATCATATATAAAAAAAATTTATAACAGCAAATTTAGTCTCAATTTACACCTAAGAAGTGTGTTCTTAATTATTTTCACCAAAACTCATGGCTCTCGGCCGAGGTGGTCGAGGGGTCGGATCACTCGCCTACCACCGAGGCGATCCGGATTCGATTCCCGGCAAGATTTTCACATGTAGGAATCGTTCCGTAGGTCGGCAGGTTTTCCCGGGAATCTCCGGTTTCTCCCGTCCTTAACATTCCGGCGCTGCTCCATACACCAACGCTAAAGATCTGGATGTTAAGGCCTCACTCTTCATTTGCAGCGGTTTCGAAAACATTTTTTTAACACAAATTAGTACATATATCGAAATAACATTCTTACAGTTTTAACGTTTATATATCAATGTTTGTATCTGGATTTTTCTGTTGCAATACACCAAACGGATTTTTAAATTTTTGCCCCTGAAATATAATATATTTTGCAGTCAAAATAAGCTAAAATGAAGCAAAATAATTCTTTTCCAGCAAACGGTACCTTGTAAAAAAAAAAAACACTCGGGCAAAATTGTGTATCGCATGACTACACAGGCTCAAATTTTTCAAAAGCATTTGGTTAAAAAGTATTTGAGTTATTTGCAATTGTTTGAAATAAATGAAAGACCATGGTCTTAAGGCGGCCGCCTACCCCATGTTTCAAATGCGTTGCAGTGTGTCCATTGTGCCAACGTACGAAAAGAAAACGAACTTCAGACAAGGTCGGAACCCCACTGTTAAAACGCCACGCTCATTGCAGACACTGTTTCTAAGTCCTCCAACATGGCTAAAAACGGCATTTTTCAGACTGCCGTACTTCAAAATGTACTAACCGGATGTATGTGAAACTCAGATTGCGACCTGCACTGAACTTAGTTTCAGACTTTCCACCAATAAAATTGTATGGACACCGCTAAATGTCTCACAGTAAAAACCGTTCGGCGGGAACCTTGCACGCTACTTCAGCGCTTGGCTCGTTGAGGCGACGCGGCATTTGATGCGCGCTTCAAGGTCGACCTTACAGCTCCTTCGCGTTTGAGCCTCTCATGCGCGGGTAGGCGTCGCCAAAATCTATTCACTCAATGACTAACAATCACGAAGGTGAATACTTGAGAGTTACAACTAATGGCTAGTAAGCAAACAGCAATGGCTGGAACCTGGAGTGTGTGTAGTTTACTGACTGCGATGACAATTCCAGTGACTAATGCGGTGACTACCGTGGTGGTAAAAAAGGGCGCAGGGTCGTGTCATTTATTTTCCTCTCCTACAGCGGATGTAAGGGGCGGCAGGAAGGTCTAGAGGGTAGTCGATGTTGTAGTGGCCAAGGGGGAAGCTGGCAGGAAGTGTGTGTGTATATATGTGTGTGTGTTGGTGTGTGTGTGTGCAAGGGTGCGTGACTCACGAAGAAGAGTCTTGGCGTGTTGACCTTTGACCCCGCGTGCTCAGCTATTGATCTGGTCAGCCAGATAAATATTGGGGCGCCGCCCCTTTTTCCTCCTCGAGGCACGCTGAGACGAGAGAAGAACACGACGGCCTTCCTTTCTTCCCTCTCATTCTCTCTCGGCAGGTCTCGGGGGGCCGAAGGCGTCTATCACATCCAACGTGGTTTCAGTTAACTCTAGGATAAGAATTTTTATTTGAATGGCCCGTACCATGGCCGTCTTTAGTAGAAGGCCGGAGTCTTGAATGTGGCAATGCTGCATCGGGGCCCTGCTGTCTGTCACTTCTTGGCCACCCTAGTATGTGTAAAGATGCAGCTTTAGTAGCGTGTATACGTCTACACTGACTAGGGCAGCCAATGAGCGACCGCATCAGGCCTCCGACGCAGCGTTGCCACATTCAAGACTCCGGCCTTCTACTAAAGACGGCCACGCCCGGACCCATACCGGAGGAAATGGGCGATTTAACAAAAATTTTCATTGTTTTACATGTTTTTTATTTGTACGAGATATGGTTCCTTTTGTAGGCATATATTGTGACAATTTTTTACTGTAACGATTTTTTTTTTTTTTTTAGATTTTATAGTTTCTGTATTATAGCATAAAGTCAAAATGTGCATAAATTGGGTTTATGCAATAAAAGTAAACCAACTTACTTATCGAAAAGAAAAAAATTCATACTGAAGAACAGTGCCATGAACTATGACATGACATGTTTACAAACCGTATTGGCCCTTTTTTGTATTTAAAGAAATTGTTTTTTCAAATAATAATTGCTGATTTAAAAAAAATTAAACACAAATAAAACTATCAATGTAGTTTGTAAACATGTGATTTGATAGTCCATGGCACTTTTCTTCAATGTGAATTTTTATCGCCAATGTCTCATATTAGAAACATTACATTTTACGATTAGGTGCGTATTAGTGGATTAAATTGGTACTAAGAGTTATCTTAGTCTAAATGACATCGTGAGAGATAATTATTATCTTAACTTTTTAAATAGCTTAATTATTTCATAATCACACTTTGAAATTTCGGATAGACTGTGCGTAATGAAAGGTAATGTAACTAGCTAAGTCTCTATTAAAACATTTTCTGATAGGTCTTGCTTAAGAAAAATGCAGCATGATTAGTGAAACGGGTTCTTAAGGTCATATTTTGTTAGATGATTAAATGATAATACGTAACTGTTTTACGGACGCCAAGCCAAAATCTGTGTTTAGCAAAATATCAATGCGATTTACTACAGTCGACGTTTAGGTGAATCATGTAGAGTTTTTCGGTAACCAGCCACTATCATGTACTAACGATGTTGTCTGCTACCAGGCCGAGTTGGTAATATATGCTAACCCCCGGCGGAAGAATATTATTAAGGACAAATAACCAGGAAAACATGTATGCAACACTGATCCTAATGAGATACATAACGGTGGTAGATGGCCTGAAAAGACGAGATTGGAAACGTTAAAATGCAAGATAAAATGACAAACAAATTTCACAAAAGAACGTAAAATCGTATACAGGCAAATTATATGAAGTCAACTTACCAGCAAAAATTATGTTACAGAAAGTAATCCCGTCATGCATTAAATAGACGATTGGTTACCTCTTGTTGCGAATAACTTCGTGAACATCCACTACAGCGATTTAACAGGACATGCAAGTAATCAGCATAGAAATAATAATAATAAAACCGTCGCACTGTGAGTAAGTTCTAAACCCGAAAGTTTTCACAGAAATCATATATTCAGTGGGTGGATGAACATACGAATGCCTGGGAGGTAGGCAGCCTGAAGTACTGTCGTGCATGACGGGTCAGTCTCTGAAGGTCACGGGTCCCTATTTCTGCTATTTTAGTAAGATTTTTTTTTTAATCCTGAGACGGAGCATAAACTGCAAAACCGTTATATAAAAATGCTGGAAATCGTTTGTACCTAGCAGCCTAATTTTTTCAAAATATTAGTTTTTATAATTTCGGCTAATTACTGAGTTTAAGAAAAATTAATTAAGTCGATAATTAGCCAAAATTATAGAAAATTACGTTTTGAAAAAAATTTTGCTACTTAGTACAAACAATTTGCAACATTTTCACGTAATGGATTTGCGATACGTGCTCCCTGTTAGGATTTAAAAATCAATACCGCAAAAACAGTGTACGTATGAAGCCGTGGTTAGTTCCATTTCGTTTCGTTTAGTAGACATTTTATGATGGATTTACACATTTTAGATTTTCATATTTGAATGTGTCTGCCACCATGATGACTCACAACAGGCCCAATGTTGCATGTATGTTTCCTTGATTATTTGTCTTCAGGTTTACACTCCCGCTTGCTGGGAGATTAACACCTTTCTCCCGTAAAACCAATTTGTTTTAAAAGTACTAAACATTCTACCCGATACTATTACTATTATTATTAACGTATTTATATTTTCGCGGGATTTTAAATAGCAACAAGGCTCAACTTTTTTTAAGTAGAAGTGTGTGAGCATATTGGGAAATACTCAGAACTGCTACGTAAATGACAAATGCTTCTCGAACGTGCCGGAAGAACAGTTCAAACTCGTTCAGCAGAGCTTCAATAGGCAACATTCAAACTTCGCAGATACAGTTGCAAATAACAGGGGCAATTTTTGTATACACTTATTAAAATAAGCACGTGACTCGACTTTGGTGGGAAGAAAGTAGGTTTCGAGAAAGTTATTTTAGAATTCAGAGCAGTAACGAGCTGTTGCGTGATCGGCGCGCTAAGTCATTGGGTGTGACGTCACTGACTTGACATCACGCTGCCGAACCCCGGCAGCGTCGCGCACGCGAAGAGAACGGAACATGAAAGTGACAGATAATCTACGACGAGTAGACACTGGGTGCGTTCCATTTGCTGTTGATATCACATGAGATAACGGACGAGCGTTCCTTTAGATGTTGAGGCTGTTGACCAGTGATTTACGAATGCTGAAATGACGTCTGGGTTGGAGGTTAATTTAAGCGTCACTTCCTGCTGGATCTACAGACGTGAAGGTGGTCAGACAGTCTCAGTTAAGTAGATGATATAAAAAAGGCGGAAAAGCTAAAATTTGGCTCCTGTTTAAATAAATAGACGAACCAAAACACAAAATTGTAATAATGTTATTGTGTTATAGCTCTAGGTAGTATAACAACGAACGAAAATTTATATTAATCACCAGATCTAAATGATAAGTTTTGTAAATTCGGTTTGTTAGAATTTATAATTTTTGTTCTAACCATCTTCTCATTAAAAAAACTAAAGATTTTTTGGCGACTTCTGAACCGTAGGAGATACAATGACGGAAAGTGTTTTGCACACCTTCCATCCAAAATCTTTAGAACCCTCAACCAAAAACTCCCCTCGCCCCTCCAGGGAGATAGGTTTTCGGAATGAGTGTAATATTGGGGTTGCTGAATATCCACTTGGTCGTTCTCCATGCATAACTTCTAAGTTTTACCGTCGTAGGGACGTGAGTTTTGGTGAGCAGATACTGCTCACGAATATCTTGGAACAATTTTTCAAAATTTTGAAAAATCCAACCGGAAGGGTTTGAAGTCGGGACCTCAAGTTTTTCTTAGATGCATATATCTTATGACTAGTGACATAAAGGGCCGCAATTCGGTAAATGGGCATATTTCACATCTATTATGTCCTCTAAAGTATTTTACAAAAAAATTTTCAAATTTAACTAATTTTCCGAAATTTTCTCTTTAATATTTACATTTAGGCCTACTCAACAAATTCCATTCCTCATGCAAACTTTGCGGTTTATTTTCCGTTGGGACGTGATATCTGGAAATCAGGTAACCCTTGCGGATATCTCGAAACTCGAAACAGAATTTGAAAAATCCGACCGGAAGTTTTCGAAGTCTGGAATTCAATAATTTCATTCTTAGGGGCGTATTTGCTATGTTTTTGACGCATAATGCTGAAATGTAGTACATGTGTACTTTTTAACACCCTTTCACTGCTCTCCAAAGGACTTCGCGAAAAAAATTAATATGCGGTTCTAATTCAGGATCTCACGAAAATTTTTTTTTCCTTAGGCACCCCCATAACACCTATGACGAGGACCGAAGATCCGAGAAAAGCGAACAGCAGCCAGCAAATTTCCCTTGTCACCCTCATGAATAAAAAACCAAAGTATTTTTGCCGATTTTGAGGACGCGCAGTGTCCGAACTGTGAGAGGTATAGAGCTGAAAAAAAAACTTTCTGCACATCTCTCATCCTTCGTCTGTGAAACTCACCTACCGGCACTCCTTCGCCCTCTCAGCCTGGGAGAAGAAGATAAAAACTAATCGGAATGGTTCGAAATCAATAGAGGCAATGATTTTAGGTGAAAAGAATTATGCAACATTTTGCTTCAGTGTCTCGCGTGCACATCTGCAGGTCTACTTCATGGTCAGTGACTGGCTGTTTATAACTCTCGACATATCTGGTATCTACCCGCAAATCGCAGACGGATGGTGTCGCAGTGATGTTACTCTCATTGTCACAGTCAAATGAGTGACGCCTCTACAAGAATGCTCGCTGCTAATAACTACATTCCAGAGCTGCAGATGTGAACGTGAGGCATTGAAACAACATGTTGCATATTTCTTTTCACCAAAAATCATTGCCTTCATAAATTAGAAACTGCATTTTTTGGACGACTTTTTTTTTTAACCAATGACATGATGTCAACTGTGAAATGCCCAATATCCTGTATTGCAGTCACACAAAGGTACGAAGTCTGCGAGCCAATGACGTCGTCATATAGTACACTGTAAAAATAATTTTATAATTTTCTGCACGTGCGTATACGAGCGCTGAGAAAGTAGGTATGGTAGAATTGTTTCCCAGACATCCATGGTAGCAATCCTAAACTTGTTTAGAAAACAGTCAAGTGTATAATTAAGTTTTAAAATTCATTTAACCCCTTTTCACCTCCTTAATTATCGAATTTCGAAAAATCCTTTCTTAGTGGGTGCCTAAGGGCCAAGTGAAAGATTCCCTCAAAATGTCATACTTGTATTGTTACAAATGTAAAAGTTTGCATACTTACAAGGCGGAAGTATGAAAACTGTCACATACTGTGTTTATGTTAATTACTTCCTAAACATTTCAAGAAGTTTTTTTTCACAGTGATGTTCGGGTGAGTAATATTGGCAATCGGATTCTAGCATATCGCCTTAAAGTCATGTGGAATTTGGATTATTTTTCTCATTACTCAGTAATTCCTCATACACACTCAGCATTCTACAATTTACTTTTTCCGGAAATTTTAAACTTCAAGTCTTCTTACTCAGAAAATGCAAAACAAATGTTTACCAATGAGTAGGGACCTGGAAATTTCCCATTTTGTTTGTGGTACAACCTACGGTTCAAACAATTGTAATATAATGTCACTTTCGCATTGGCCCTTGACTCATGGTATCCTGAGCCAGTAATATAGAAGCAGCTAAACGCAGGCCCACTAGTTGTCCAGACGACCAGCTTATGGGCAGCTTGAGTATACGGATATTCTTGGAGGCAACCTACTTGTCAATGAACCTGCGATTTTTCCCAGTCTCTGCTAGTAAGAATATTCTACATAGTTTTAACCGTCGACTCGCGTAGCTCAGTTTGTATCCGCAAATTACACGACGACCTGAATACTCTGCGAGGACGAACACCCTGCGCAATATCCCACGAGACGCCACTGAAGCGCAACGAGTAGGGGGCAGAAGGGAAACTAATTTTCAACGTCTACGAACTGCAGCCTAACTTTTGGGCAAGACATGGTGTGTTCGGCCAAGCCCTGGGTTGGGTGCGTGATCGGTAATTCGCTTTATGCTGACCCTCATGCGATCGCAAGTATCGTCGGTTATAAACGCAACGATGCTGTAGCCATGGAAACCGCTCGCATCAATGCGTACAGATAACGCAATGATTCAATATATACTCGTGAACTTCACGAACATATTTTTACACCACTTTGTTTTGATGTGTTACGTGCATGCTACAGCGCAGCTTCGTGGTCAATGCTGGGGAGTTTTTAATTCTCAGCGTCTTGGGTTTCCTCCTGCTAATCGCAGACGCGTGGTATCACAGTAACCTTGTTCTGATTGGCGCAGTCAAATGAGCGACGCCCCTACACGAAGACGCGTTTCAAATAACCACAAATAAGAGCTGTAAACGTGCGCACGACCTAAAATATTGAAACAACCTGATGGATTTGTCTATTTGCGAAAATCAAATTGTACCTAGTCATAACTCTCACTTGCCCAGTCAAATGGGGAACAGTAACTACGAGGCTGTATAAACCAACCCTGACTACTGCGCGCTGTGAAGCCAGGAACAAAGTGTTGGTTACGGTTATGTGAGTTATTTAAGCTACGGTACGTGGTATTCACAGTGAATGTCCATCATAGTCTGTGCGGCGCTGAGGAATAAACCAGACATTCGTGTACGCAGTGTTGCCTACACGCTAGGCTCTGTGTCACCACGCCAAAACTTCACGTGCGTTTTGCACGAAAACTATGCGTCCTAGACAGTAGCTACAAGAAAATCTTTTTAATTACTAAGTTCACATTTCCCAATAATTCACTCTGAAATGTTGGATTATACTGACGCAAAAAAAAAAGTTGTCAATAAATTAAAGGAGCCACACCTTTTATTTTCGTACGGGTAGAAGATATCACTAGCGTTTACTGTTCGTTTGTCGGCCTTATTGTCTTGAAGTAATATCCTGAGTTTTGTCAGTTTACGTAGATCAGTGTTGGGTTTATGGGGAAATCAAAGTTTTAAAATTTGGTTTTCAAAGGCTAATTGCTCCTTTAATATCACGATTACGTACAAACCGCCTTACAAATATTCTGCTATATTTTTCACAAGGGCACTGCCGGAGTTTGTCGGTGTTTTTGTGAACAACCTATATACATCAACAATTGGCGAAAATTCGTCCCTTGCCAAATTAATAACACAGTTTCCTAAACTGTATTTGAATTAACGTTATCTTGGCAACAACTGTCTTCATAAGTGGTCGCATTAGAAAGAAAAGTCTACAGGTTCAAATCTGCTTTCATCCGTATTATCTGGTGCGGTAGTGGACTATCTATTTCTTGCGTTGTTCAATTAGAGATAGCTGAATCTTCCGCCAAAGCGTAGCAATCAGTTGCTCAAGTGCATTCCGCTCCGGATTAACAGCAAACATTTCGGAATGCGCATGCGGTTTGGATCGATGAAAACCCTGCAATGTCTACCAGAGCCTGATAGGACTGCAACCAACACCACTTTCACATACCAGCAATTGTCCGTTAAACGGGGTTCACGTTCGCAGCGGATATCTCGTGACATTCTGACGCGATTTACGCGCGTGGTTTTATGACTTTAACAAAGCAATTTATATCAAAACAATTTATTTCTGTTCACTCTTTCGAGTCTAAACGGATTAACTAGAAACAATCTGTATAAGTCTTGATAATTTATTATCACCCCACTTCCCACTCTTCAAAAAATACACATTACTTTAAGGTATGTAGCAAAAATATTTCAGTCAAATTAGGATCTTACAATACACAAATGTGATGCACTCGCAAGTATCTCTTCTCACACGAAGCCAGTTTCTCCAATTTTCGCCCCTTGTAGATGATTTCGTCTCTATTAACTATTTGTATGGGAGAAGCGGAGAATTACCCTTCCCCTTAATTTCCCCTACCTACCATGACCCTGTTTCGGTAAAAGTGTATGACTCATTAAGGGTGCCGTCTACCCGCGCGTGAGAGGCTCAAAAGCGACGGAGCAGTAAGGTCGACCTTGAAGCGCGCATCAAATGCCGCGTCGCCTCAACGAGCCAAGCGCTGAACTAGCGTGCAAGGTTCCCGCCGAACGGTTTTTACTATGAGACATTAAGCGGTGACCATATAGTTGTATTGGTGGAAAGTCTGCAACTAAGTCCAGTGCAGGTCGCAATCTGAGTTTCACATACATCCGGTTAGTATATTATGAAGTACGGCTGTTTGAAAAGGCCGTTGATAGCCATGTTGGAGGACTTAGAAACAGTGTTTTTTAATGAGCGTGGCGTCTTAACAATGAGGCTCCGACCTTGCCTGAAGTTTGTTTTCTTTTCGTACGTTGGCACAACGGGCACATGTGGAATATTTTCGTAGAAGAACCCTGTTTACGATCACGCTGCAACTTTTTTGAAGCGTGAGGTAGGCGGCCGCCTTAAGGAGTGTCTCTGTATACCAGAGACCTGAGCAGAAAGTCGACAGACGTACATTTGTAGCGACAGCTGGGTGTGTTCTCGTCTGAGAAGACACACTGAGGCTGGAAACAAAGGGTGACATTGGCAGGAGGGGAGTATCTATGCGTGTAGAATAGAACAAGGGACGGGAAATACGAAAACACACTTCTCCTTTAGTCGGTTATCTCACTAAAAATAAGTTACTAAAGGGTTTTAATACATACACGTTTTCACAAAAACGCCTCTGGGTTATTATTGTTAAATTATTTGTTAAAATATTGTATTGTAAAAATGGCGCTACACTGCACTATTTCGTTGAAACCCCAATTATTTTTTAAATAATAGCATCGATATTCGAGTATCAAAACTTAGACTGTAGTAACAGATAAACGGTTTTAGTCTTTGCTTCAAATAAGTATTACTGTAGTAGGTATACTATTCTTTGAGATTAAAATAAACAAATGATCTTGAATTTGAGCTAATATACTAGTGACGCTTCTTAACTGGGAGCAATGCGAGCATGTGCACATCACATATGACCAAACAGCACACTTACTTGTTTAAACATACCATTAAAATAAAAAAAAGGCTGTTTGCTGGAAGCAGTTCATCCCAAACATAGCTTATTGAATATGTTTGTATAGTGTCGCATCTTATTCTTCCAGTCCGTCGTCCACTGAAATCTGTGAACATGTCGTAGTACTTACTGCTGGAATCTGCAGTCTACACCTGAAGAGTATGAAGAAGTTCGAAACTTGTTAAGAGTTCATAGTTCTTACCCGTGAGCAGCCTTGGTGCAAGAAATGGGTTTGAACCAATCTACCACTCATAGTCGTGTACATCGTACAGAGCGCAACCAGCAGTAAATGTACTCTTCTTAATGAATACTGAACCAAGAGTCACCTCATACCAACACAACCTGACAAGCTGAAGGAATAGGTTGGTATCCAATATCTACTTGACGGTAAGATAAGGTTTAGACTGTTATCAATAGTTTCGACTCCACAGACGGTTGATCGTCTCATAGTGTCATCAGGTGTGTAATTGAGCTCACTACGACGCTAAAGACTATTCTTTGTAATAGCAGGGCTGGCATTGACGATAGTGAAAGTGATTCTTGGGACGGTATACACGAAAAAAAATATATTTTGTGGGTATTCACCTTGCAAAATGTATTTTGTCTTTACCACAACATTTTATTGACATCACTAAATTATTGTGGTCACCTCAAATTTATTTTGTGGTTACTTCAAAAACATGTTGTTGACACCACTAAAATATTTTGGCCACCACAAACTTATTTTGCGGTTACTGCAAAATAATTTTTCTGGGAAGACTTCCTACGAAATATTTATATCAGTGTATGTGTCGTAAGAATCACTGCCACTATCAACAAGATATTGAAGTTGTGGAAACATGTTTTTTGGGGTAATATATTAGTCCTAAACAAAGCGTAACATTGAAACTTGTGGCGACTGAAAATGTTAACTTTTTTGTTGAATGTCAACTAGACCCTGCAGTAAGAAACGACGGATGTACGCTTGAGTGGAAGAGTTTAGCGCGACCTGAGTTGGACAAGTGTAGAGGAGCTTAGGGCGTCTCAGGTATGGACATCACACCTAATTCTAGCCTCTAGGAGGAAGTCAGAGAACTAACGCGCAGACTTCACACCGACAACTAGCCTCTATGATACATTCAGTGGTGATCCCAGCATCATATTGTAGGGTAACACCAAAGTTAAAGCAGCTACAGAACTCGCCTCCTACCATGGAGAACCGGGTTCGATTGCCGGATTTTTGCATGTGCCGGGCGATGTCGCTGGTCAGAAAGTTTTCTCGGGAATCTCCCGTTTCTCCCGCCCTTAACACATTTAACGAGTGTAGCAACACCAGTTCCCGTTTTTATCGAAATATAATTATAATCATACACAACATAACACATTTAGTCCGTTAAATACAAACTAGTTTATGTTGAGAAAAATCATTCCTACTGCTGAGTTCAGGACTGAGGAAATTTCGTCTCTCAATGAACAGCTGTTTCTCCAGCAATACAAACACCGAAGTAAAAGTGTTACTTATTTACTACAGATAAACATGTAAATCTACTATTATTTATGTGCTCTCTATTACAAGTAATATTTTGTTTGTTTTCTCCTAGAACGTGGTTAGTTTTCCATGATCTTGCCTTTGAGTATGATGCCTGCGACAATTCTTAAGAGGGCGTGGTACATAATTCAACGCTAAAAGCATTATAGTGTAGGTTTCTTGAAGCCAATTTGTGAAAACTAATCAATAGCAATCCTAGACGATAGTTTTAGGCAACGTTTTAAACAAAATTGTTTCCAGTGTTACGAACTTCTGAGTCACAATCTCTGACGGCGGAACCTCGTGCATTAAACTGCGGCGCAAGAGATCACGCGTAACGAATTAATTCTGGATAAATGTTTACTCATTAAGTTGGCAAATACCATTATCTAGGATTGCCATTGAGTATTTTATCCACATTGGCTTCGAAAAAAACGTAGAAATCGTTTTATGTTTTCAGCGTTTATTTATCTACTACGCACTCTTAAGGCCCCAGCCTACTGGCCGTGAGTTTTATGTGAGTGAGGCACGGCGCCAAGGGCGATGTTGACCGGCTCATCCGGTGCGGTATCGCCTCTATCGCAAGACACTGACACGGCGTGCAGTGGTATCATAGACCACTCACCTGATTGACACTTTCAGTGGTGACCCCACCTTTTTTATTGGTGGAAAGTTTAAAAAAAGTCCTTTGCATGCTGCTAGAGTAGTTTCACACAACTCCCGCAAGTAGTTTTCCAAATATAACATGTTTAAAAAACAGTTTTTTTTTTTTTTTTTTTTTTTTTTTGCAATTTTGAGGAGCTCCGAAATGATTTTTATAATCGACGTGATGCTTTGAAACGACTCCTCAGTCATCGTTCGGAGTGTATTTTATTTGCGTACATAGACACATTGGGCATATGTGGAATGGTGTCTTAAAATAAAAAACTTATTTACGAACACGCTGCAACGCATTTTAAGCACGTGGTAGGCGAGACCCTTAGTTTTGAAAATCTCTCTCCCTCGTCTTCTTGACTATTGGCGGCGTGTCTTTGTCCAGAGGCGCCTCATTTGACTGTGCCAATGAGAGTACGGTACTGTGACACCACTAGTATATGACCGCTATCTACTGCTCATGGCGTACGGAAACACAATATTCATAATTTTATATATTTACTCAACTCTAATAACGTTTTTGTTCAATAAAAATTACACCCTTAGCTTTTACTTAAGGAAATTTCAAAATCAAAATGTAACTTTTGAAACTTCGCCACACTAAGAACATACTCATCTTATAATTTAGTTCATAGCTAGGGAAAGGAAAATTATGCGAATTGAATAACTTCCGTGTTATAAACCATTGTTCTATGTAGGCTATACTCAATCCCCGAGCATTTCTCTATTAGCTGCTACTCAATGTAACAATAGACAATGATCAACTATACTGAGCTTGAGTATGTGATGGACAATGGATTCTAACAGGCTAGTCATTATATTAGAAAATTTTATATTTTCCTACTCACAGCGAATATAGGTGTCATGAGGTAGCCTACTAATATTTTGTCTATAATATCTTCCGTTAAGATATATTAGTATTAAAGAGAACTTTTGAAAATGACAGTAATTTGTCTTACAATCCCAATTGTTTAAATGTAGAAAAAAAATTTTGTTAGTCGTTTGTGTATGCAGAGAATTATCTTCCCCGATGAAAGTGAGAGATGTTATAATATTGACGGCTGTGTTTGTCTATGGCTTAGGCAGCTGCCATACGGATGGGCCGATTTGAAAGTTATTTATTTTAATTGAGAGTCTGTCCAGCTGTTTTAAAGTTACATCATTTTATAATTGTATATTTTTAAAATTTCTATTTGATATTGAAAATAATTGTATGAATATTAAAGTTCAAATGCTAAAAGAAAAAAAACAACACAATAACTATCACTTAAAAAGCTAATAATTACAAATTATTGTTGACTTTTAAACGCGTCGGGGGACTGTAGTTAAAATGAGCGAAATTGAAACACAGTAGAACAAAACAAAAACAAATTCACAACATTGCGTATCAATAAAAAACAGAATTAAAGTGTAATTTAACATATATGTAGTTCTCTTTTGGACTTGTCACACACGCACACACAATATACGTAAGTTTTGTTGCAGTTACTTGTTTTGTTTCAAGCTTGCTAAATAAAACTACCTATTATGTTTACTTAGCGGGCTGTCGATGTATTTAAGAGAAAACATTAAAGCTGTTGTATATATTTTTTTTAATTTTTAAGGGATTGGGCGGTATTACTATTTTTATGTGTTAGTTTTTAATTTGATTAAGTTCCAAGAAAAATATGTTGATTTTAACTAGTCGTTATTAGGTGAAAAGTTGAACCGTACTCGGGCACAATTATAAAATAGTGAATTTTTTTTTCTGTCGAACAATTGTAACGTTTATGCAGTGCAGGGCGAAGAAGTGCCGTAACATTTCTAGATACTTGAGCTCGCACGGCGAGATGCGACGTGGTAGCAACGGTCACGTAGCGTTAGAAATGTAGATAGCAGCACGTTCCACTTTCCTCCCCCCCCCTCCACCCTCAAGCAAGGTTCCTCGTGTATCTCTCGTGGTGGGGCAGAAGCGCTGCGGGCGCACGCAGATGTTTAATTGCAGGGGGTGGTGATGAGAACACGGAGGCCCATCAAGGTTTCCGGACTCCTCGGGCAGGGGAAGGTAGGGGGAGACAGGGAGGTCGTCCACAAGACGAAAGGTTGTCTGGAGTCCAAAGAGCATGAAAGTAAAATATGAGAGTCGGCTGGTTTGAACTGCGCTCGCACCGTTGTGCGCAGGCGCAAATAGCGCGCTTATTTATTGTTATTATAGCCCGACTTAAGGTTGTTCAGGTGGGGAAAAATCACAATTTTATATTCGTATAAAACAGTGTTATGTTTGTAGATGTTTCTTGTTAGTACATTTTTCCTCTTACAAAAAAAAAAATAGCTCAGCAAGTTTTCCTACAATGGCATTTCAAAGCCAAAATTTGCATATTTTTACTTCATACACCCGCGATAACTAATTAACATAATGAAACTAAATAATTCACAGTGAAAGTACATTTCCCTGGCTAAGGCCTTAAGTATATAAAAACCCACAAAAACAATGTTTTGTATTTTTTAAAATTTTCTGAAAATTGGAAATTTTTGCTACTGTCAGAATTTTTTTTAAATACAAAAATTTTTTGTATTGTATATTTAAATACTTAAAGCCCTAGCCCGTGACACGTACTTATACTGCGAATTTTTTCGTTTCATTATGTTGATTGGATTTCGGGGGGGGGGGGGGGTATGTACTAACAACATGCAAATTCTGACTTTGAAGTGCCATTATGGGAGAACTGGCAGAGCTAAAAAAATTTTATAAGAGGAAAATGTACTAGCAAGTAGTGTATTAAAACTAACATTGATTCATACAATTAGAAAATTATAATTTTTCCCCACTTGAACAATTTTTAGGCAATGATCTCTAGTTTATTTCAAACAATTTCATATAACACAAATATTTTTTAACGAAATACTTTGAAAAAATTTTGAGACAATTAACAGCCATACGATACACAATTTTGCCAGAGCGTTTTTTTTAATAATGTACCGTTTGCGAGCAAAAAATTATTTTTCTTAATTTTGGCTTATTTTCACAACAAAATGTGTACTATTTCGGGGGCGAAAATCCAAAAATCAGTTTAGTGTATTGCAACAGAAAAAATTCATATACAAACGTTGATGTATAAGTGTTAAAACTGCCAATGGAATTTTTGATATATGTATTAATTTGTGTTACAAAAAATATTTTCGAAACCACTGCTAAACTAGAGAGAGCGTGGTAGACAAATAAGCGCTGAGTTCCTACAATTGAGATCTACACTTTTTGAAAGTCAGCATAGAAAAACTACAAAACAGCAATCCTTGGGAATTGTATTTGCGAACTTTATTAACAAACATTTACCCGGAATGATGCATTTGTTAAGCGTGATCTCTTGCGCCACAATTAAATGTACGAGACTTCGCGTCTGAGTTTGTTTTTCTGATGTACGTTCTTCGAGAAAAATAATTGCTCAGAAAGTTGGCAAAACTACTGTCTAGGATTGCTGTTTTTTTTAAATCGTAAATTGGCTTCGAGAAACCTACAATTCTGAACTGATGCTTATTGCGCTGAATTATATACCACGCACTCTTAAGGGGCATGGAAAGGTACAATGTCAAGGGGACGACTGGAATACTCAATCATCAATAAAATCGAAATTACTCATTATAATTCCATGGGATTATTTTTTCGCAAAGTAGATTTTCTATTAGCGGTCATTTAATTATATAGCACTGGGTGGTATAGGTCGTTCGGGATAAAGTGAGCACTAAAAATTTAACCTTAGAAAAATATCAGTAGCCATTACTGCATATAATTCAACATTAACTCTAGTTACCTTACTGATGGTATGGTTGGCAGCGAAATTACGCAATATAGTTCCGTGTATTTTACTATTTAAATGCAACAATACTGAATCAAAATCAACCGAAATCGACAAAATTGTATTTTATATAATTAATAAACGGGTTTTTAAATCAAAATGTATTGATTCGTACTGATTACACAATTTATTGTACACGCGTAATTATTAAGAGACGTGTCCAGAGGTTAGCCATTTCCCGTCATCAGCCGTTACGCGCGGAAAGATACGAAATTGGCTGAAAATAGAACTTATGCAGGGCTTTTTGGAGTGCTCACTTTATCCCGAGCGCCCAATAGTAGCGTTGCTTTAGAAAATAAATTAAAAATTTTTTTTTTAGAAAAATTAGGTATTGAAACTACAAAACTATAAATTTTAGTACGATAATATACCGTACTCTATAAGTAATAACGGAAATTCAAAATTTACATTTTGATTTAAAAATAATTTTACTCTCCGAAAACCTATGCACGAGTTGTTAACCACGTGGTCTGCCACCCCTAACAGCACAGGAGGTGACAGAAACGTTGCTACAACGTTACAACGTGCCAAGCTACACAGTCTATCGACATGTTGCCTGCACGTGGCAGAAATGTTACATGGGAACTCAGTCACACACGCCGGTAGGAACACAGCTTTTAAAAAAGTCACATATTATATATCTTTAAACTAAACCGTTATGGTAGTTTTTAAAATTATACATGGTCGTGCTACAACGTGTAAACCTGGTTGGTGATGAAATTTGAAATTAAAATCTAAAAAATTCAAGACATTTTTTAAAATTGTATTTGTATAGCCTACCTCGTAGCCTACAATATCGTTATTCACAGTATTTTTCTTCAGTTTGGCATGTCAGTTGGTCTCAGTGGTGTACATAAAAACCGTAAAATTTAAATTTTGACGTTTACGAGTCATTACTCAAAAATAATTATGAGAAATATAAAATTTTCATAAGTGCAAAATGTCACAATTTATGTCTGAAATAAGAAAAAAGGGTTCTGGTACAATAACCTCAGCTGTAACACATTCCTTCTAATATATATATATATATATATATATATATATATATATATATATATAACATTCAATGTGGCGACTGATGCGGAACCACCCAATCAGTGACCATGAAGGATAGGTGCATACGTGCATGTAAGGCATTGAAACAACTTGGTACAAAAATATTAACGCGGATATTTCTTATTCCTAGTCATGAAAAACAACGGTTCTACATCTCAGCCTTTCTCTCTTGTCGGTGCATGCACGTTCTTGCAGCTTACAGCAGTATCCAGCGAACAGGATCACAAAAAGCTACGAGATCTGGATGGAACTCTGTAAATGTCGGAGGAAGGCCGTCATCGCTGGACAGCGACTGGAGGAGAGGGTCAGGTTCCTCTGGACCCGTGCCGATCATCGACCGCTGAGTCCATCATCTTCCGCGGAGCAGCCGGTGCGGAACGCGGGCAAGAAGAGACCTTGCAATAAATAAAGTCGCAGATAAGAAACGGCGGGTCTTCAGCGGGGTCGGACTCTGCTCTTTTGTTGGCAACCTTGTGAGAGCTGGACGTGATCAAGAGAGCGAGAGGGTTGTGGCAGTCCTTATCCCACCCCTCCCACTTTTTTATCCTGGTCTCCTTCGTCGGTGTTGCTGGCTGTACCAGATAGTAAATACCAAAACTTTATTCATTATTTGTAGATATAAGTTTTTGCAACACTTTGTTTCAGTGTCTTACGTGCGCACCTGCATCTCTGCTTTGTGGTCAGTGACTGGATGCCGTAACACCCAGCGTCTTGAGGTTAAACCCGCAAATCACAGACGTGATGTGACGCAGTTATCCGTGTACTGATTGGCACAGTCAAATGAATAACAACTCTGCGCAAAAACACTCTGCCAATAGCCATGAAGTTGAGCTGCAGGTGTGCACGTAAGACACTGAAACAAAGTGGGGCAAAAATCTTTTCACCAAAAATTCCTGTCCCTAATTACTTGTATTAGGGTTTACACCACGTAATTATAAATTGTTACATACAGTTATACGTAATGGCAGGAACTTGGAGATGAATTAGCAATGACTAGGTCCACGATTTTGTCGCGAAAAAATTTTACCCCACTTTATTTCAGTGTCTCTCGTGCACATCGGCAATTCTGTTTCAAGGTTATTGGCAGCGTGTATTTGTTCAGACACGTTTCTCATTTGACTGCACCAATCAGAATAAGATTATTGTAAGTCTGTACGTCTATAATTTGCCAAGGCCAGTGAGAGTAAATTCTTCCAACCACAGACGGTGTAGCAGAGCTGCAGGTGTGCACATAACGCATCGAAACCAAATGCTGCAAAAATCTTTTCGCCATAAAATCGTGGCTCTAGCAATGACCTATGTTAAGGCCATGATTAGATATGATGGTATATTGCGTAAATGTTTTGTGTCAACATACCCTTAAAAACGTCGTAGTTTCTCGCGTCATGTGATATACGTCTGTCACTCCGTATCTGTCTGCAGACCAATAACTGGCTTCAAATATTACAGTAGCTGGATTACCACTGGCTCAGTAAAATAGGGTAACAACTCCACGTAGGCCTACAGGGAAAAGTCAATGGCCTTTGATTGAACGTCTACGTTGAAACCCAGCAAACAGTCAAGTTTTCCCGCGATAATCCAACACTTCTAGCCACGATCCATCATTTATACTGTTTTTATTGTTCATAAACGAGAGCCATTTAAAAAACTGTTAAACAATTTTGTTACAAAATTGTTTTAACTTTGTAGTACAGTTTTTCTGTACAAAAATTATTTAGATTTGGCTAATTAGTTTATTTGTGAGAATTTCCTCAATTGCATAATTAGCTGAAATCATTGTGAATTTTTATTGAAAAAAAAAAAAAAAGGATTTAACATAGTACATACGGTTTGTAATAAAACTGTGGAACAATTTTTCGATACTTGCTCTCCATTAGGAATTAAAAGGAGTATAGGTGATGGATAGAGATGATGGTTTATCGCGGGAAAACTTGGCTGTTTGCTGGGTTTCAACGCAAGTTCTGCTTATGAAAAGATTACTGGCTTTCGCTTGTACGTGGATCCGTTTCCGCATTTGACTGAGCCAATAAGAATCTCGCTATTGATGTTTTGATGGCTGTTATTGGGCTACAGACAGCTACGGAAAGTCATCCGTGTATCACCCAATCATACATGTTGCAAGTTACTACAGCGTTTTCAAGGACATGTTGGCACAAAACATCTTTGCGATATACCATCATCTCTAGTTATGTATTATTAGAGACCTGAAAATTTCGCGTTTTCTGTTGGCCCCAAGCTATAATTTCAGCAACTGTAAGGTCGAGCCATTTTCGCAATTGTCACGTGACTTATTTGACACTTGCTGGAAGTGGCTTAGCCAATAGTACAGAAGCAACTAAATGCAGGCCCATGTCACTACGTCATCAAGCAGCCAGTGAGCAGATAATGTCTGCTTGAATACACACATGTTCTTGGAGGCTAGCCTGCATGTCCGTGAACACACGAATTTTTCCCGTCTCTATGTATCATATATAGCTTCAAGAAACCAATTCAGCATTCGCCTGGATGGAAGTCGGGAAACCACGGAATACGAAAATCACGAGAATTGAAACCGGGTCATCCCAAGTACAAGTACAACGTGTTACAATTGCGACGCCTCGCTCGGTTATGTCATTTCTAGTGATCTGAAAAATTTGCGTTATAATTTGACGACAGACTAGGCTTCACATTCCTGTATATGTCATAGATAGAGACATGCAAAATTCGCGTTATTTCCTGACAGCTGACTAGACTCCAAGTGACTATAGGCTCGTTCGACGTCTCCCGCTGGCTGATATTGTCGTGACTTGCCGCGGAGAATACTTACACGGTAGAGAGGCCAATCTCTGTAAAGACATAACACTCGTAAATGACGATATATAAAAGTTCGTGGCGAATTGAATCGCAGATTACGCTCTGTTATACATACATATAGGGAAGTGAAGGTCAGTCTGCTACCAAATGATAACGCGGATTTTGCATGTCTCTAGTCATAGTTCATTACTCACGTGTCTCTGTCTCTACCATGGCTCTAAATTATTCAGCTGAAGCATTCTCCGCGTCAAGCTGTGACTTTGTCGGTCAATGGGGGGAGCTTACGCCATTTTGGATTCCAGTCTTCTGCCAGAAAATAAGGCGAATTTTGCACGTTGCTTGTCATGGCTAAAAACATTTATATACGTTGGGGTGTATTTGACCCTACAGGTCTGTACGCATTTGAGGATCTGTCGTTATTACTAGGTTGTTTGTGTGCTGAAGATTGAAACCGATGTCAGTTCCCGAAGCGTCGCATCTGTTGTCGTCGAAGGGAGCCTGTCGTCGTCAGCGTTGTATTCATTGTGCGCTTATATTTACACATATCTGTATAATGATTATACAGCTCAGTATTTATTCATACGAGAGATAAATAGAGACGAATATTTTTGGTGGAAAGAATATCGTACCAACTTATTTCAATGTAATATGTGTACATGAGTAGTTCTGCTTGATGGTCAATGATTAGAGATGATGGTTTATCGCGGGAAAACTTGACTATTTGCTAGGCTTCAACGAACGTTCAGCTCATCAAAATATTACTGGTTTTATCTTGTACGTGGAGCTACTGCCCTATTTGACTGAGCCAATAAGAATACAGCTATTATAATATTTGATGCATGTTATTGGTCTATAGACAGCTACGTTGTGTTAGTGTTTTCAAGGCTATCTTGGCACAAAACATTTTCGCGATATACCATCATCTCTATCAATGATAGAATGTTTTTAGCTCTCAACGTCTTGGGATTCTGTTCGCAAATCACAGACATGTGATGTCGCTGTGACATTACTCCGATCGGAGCAGTCAAATAAGTGACACCACTGTACAAGGACACTCTTCTAAAAATTATGAAGAAGAGATGCAGTTACGCACGTAAAATAATAAAATAAGTTGTGAAAAATTATTTTCACCATCTAGTATTGGCTCTAGTTGGCCGTAATAGTAGGATCAAACACTCTACAAAACCAATACTTAAAGACCTAAAAATTTCGCGTTTTTTTTAGGCGCAAACTAGAATTCCAACAACTATATGTCTCTATCACGTTCAAAATTGGCCGTTGACTTACTCGACACTTCCTGGTAGTAGCTGAGCCAATAATAAAACTGTAACCGAATACAGACCCATTTAACTGTGTCAGAGAGCAGATAACGAACAGCTGCTGTCTGCACGATTTCACAGAGATTCTTGAAGTCTAGCCTGCAGCTCAGTGAATCCGCGAATATTTCCCGTCTCTACCAAACTGGATAGCCTGTATAAATCTGTGAGAATACTGATTCTATTATCGCGTCAAGCCAACAGATAACAGAACACTACATTTCATTATTAACATCAAATTTGCTCTGACAACACAACACGGCGAAGATAAATGTTATTTTCTCGACGAAAAATAGTTTTTTACTGCAACGACAGAAAATAAATTAACTAACAAAATCAACAGTTCAGCAATAAACAAGTGAATTTGACGTTTACAGATATATGACATTAATTTGTTTAGTAGTTACACCCCAAGTCGCTAGGTTATTTTTGGCACAGTTCTCTTTGTAATTAGCATACAGCTGTCAATTACTTATTTTTGTCGTATTTGGTAGGATGTTATTATAGGTACATGCGAGTTTACTTTTCCTAAATTACAGAAGTGTAGTAACATTCGTCAAGGTTGAATTATGTGCAGAAACTAGTAGCTATATTTTACCAAGATGTGTTTTAAAACTGCTCCGTTTACCTTGAACCGCCTGTAGTTGAGGTATTTCCTGTACCAAGGTTGATTACCTTGGTATGCGGTACCGTAATTCAGGTACGCCTGGGAAGAGCGGGGTCGGCTGGTCACGAAGTATCGCTAGGTGTGCGCACGACCCGGACAGCGGCAATTACCTGAAGATCGCATTGATTGTACCGCTGTTCTCCAAGGGCGTGCGAGGCTGCTAGCGATACCATTCCGATACCCTGAGGGGCCTTAATAACTACCACCCTCCCGCCCCTAGTCGCTTCTATTACATACGCTGCAACTACCTATCTGCCTTCCTCATAGCAAATTACCACCTTTAAGGAGGTGTGTTAGACAATTTTACTGCGTTTTCAGTTTTTGAGCCATAACATTCATTCAGATTGTATTATCAAAATGTTCTCTTCGAAAAAGCATACGATATATTCTTGGTAAACTACTTGACATAAATAATAATGGAATATTTCATTAATTTGTTATACAGAATGATTACAAGAGAATTATATGTTAACTTTAAAGAATTCTCTGAAATGATTATGCATGACAAATTAATGAAATATTATTTATGCCGAGCCGTTTACCAAGAATATTTCCTATGTTTTGTCGAAGAGAAAATTTTTAATAAATGGTATGGCTCAAAAACCAAAAATACAATAATTTTCTCTAACATTCCCAATTAACTGAAAAGTACTCAAGCAGATTACAGGATCGACTTAAAAAAAACTCACGCGTCTTAATTGTGCAGCTGCATTCACGGGACGTCTGACACCCTGAGCCAATTACGAACCTGAAACAATGCACCTCTCGAGGGACGCCGCAGACCTCCGCATTAGAGGCTCAGAAGTGACGGGGCCGTAAGGGCGATCTTGTATTGTGTATCAGATGCCGCGTCACCACTACGGGCCGAGAGCAGAACCTGCTTGCAAGATTCCTGCCGGTACATTTTTATTATGGCTAGAGGCCGGGAAAATGCGCGTGTTCGCTGACGTGTAGGCTAGTCTCCAAGAACATGTGTGTATTCAAGCAGACATTATCTGCTCACTGGCTGCTCGATGACGTAGTGCATTTAGTTGCTTCTGTACTATTGGCTAAGCCACTTACAGCAAGTGTCAAATAAGTCACGGGCCAATTGCGAAAGTGGTACGAACTTACAGTTGCTGGCATTATAGTTTGTGGCCAATAGAAAACGCGAATTATTCAACAAACTAAGTTATATTGTAAACAGACGTGAAGTGACGAGTCGGCTCATTTGATACGGGCGAACTTCGCCGCTTATTGGTTGCCCGAGGTTTTTAATACCAGCCCCGTGTCTGGTTGGCTCCTGCATGTTACAGCAGGGTTCCTATTGGCCTGGCTGCCGAATAGCAAGGCGACAGCCTTATGCTAATTTGCGGCAGGTGTTCCCGCCATGTTGCTGGCCAAGGAAGCCATTTTGCTGACGTGTGTGACTGAGTTCTCCAACCTACCGGCGATTTCACTTCTGTATTCCTAAATATTCTGTGACTATTGGGCTACGAGTGGTGATCATATAATTGTATTGGTGGAAAGTCTGTATCAAAGTTCAGTGCACTTTTCTACCAGTGTTTCACATACATCCTGTTAGTACATTTTGAAGTACGACAGTCTGAAAAGGCCATTGTTAGAATTTTTGAGAGCTGAGAAACGGTATTTTAAATGAAAATTGTGGCTAAACTACGACATTCCGTCCTTGTACGAAGTTTTTTTCTCTTCATAGGCTACATTGGCACAATGGGTGTATTAAAAATACTTTCGCAAAAAAACTAAATTCTCTGTACATATTACAACTCATTTGAAGCGTGTGGTAGTAAGCGCCATTAGAGAAGATTATTCCTTTCGTAGACTTATTAATTTCTATCTACCAGTTCTATCGTAGGTTATGTACTACAGTCTCAGCACGGTTATGCATACCGATGTGCTGTAAATATGTACTTTCACACTGAAAAGATTTAAAAATAATTGCAAAATATTAATCAATTACATGCAACAAAGTTTCACAATCTTTAATGTAGTTAAAATTATTTCCAAGTTAATAACTTTTATTGACGGTGACACAGAAACTACTTCGGCAGTAGCCTACTTAAAAACAAGATGTTATACAATTGCAAGAAACTAATTATCTTAAAAAATTTATAAGGACACAAAAAACTGTTAATAAATATACAGAAAATGTTTATAAATAAACAAAAAGTAATGTTGTATTAGTATATTTTTCCAACATTTATTGTAAATCTCACAGAAGTTATTTGTATAGTTTCCAATAGTTAGGGCCATGATTTTGTCGCGAAAAGATTTTTGCCCCACTTTGTTTCAGTGACTCACGTGCACATCGGCAGTTCTGTTTCGAGGTTATTGGCAGCGTGTCTATGTTCAGACACGTTTCTCATTTGACTGCACCAATCAGAATAAGATTATTGTAAGTCTGTACGTCTATAATTTGCCAAGGCCAGTGAGAGTAAAATCATCCAACCACAGACGATGTAGCAGAGCTACAGGTGTGCACATGACGCATCGAAACCAAATGTTGCAAAAAATTTTTCGCCATAAAATCGAGGCTCTACCAATAGTTAACATGTTGTTTTAATTTGTTTAAAAAAAATTGCATTTATTTTTAATATCTTCAAATGAAGCAACGTTACTCTATTCTGTTGTTAGTTGTAACATATTTTGTCAGAAAAAACTCTCATTAACGAATGAAAATTTGAACTCAAGAAGACAAGGAACACATTATAAATGAAAATATTTGAATGAATTCGAAACATTCATTAACTGAAAGACTGCATAGTCGCGGTTATACTTCAATATGGCATCACATGGCGTCCAGTAAATTGAACTGAACAAGAGTTGGAAGTTAATTTTAAACAAAATTAGACTGTTTGAAAGAGCCTATGGACACAAGCATCATGTCTCTCTGCGACAGAGGTGCGTGAATTCCGCGGATTCATCTGGCAGCAGCGTAGATTTTTCAGTCCTATACGCACATCACCACAGTCGTTTATTCACTGGTAGGAACCCTTGGTTTTCACGAAAACATTTTTGGGCCAACTTATTTGATTGCCTTGCGTGCACATCTGCAGGAATGCTTCGTCATCAGTAGGGCCAGTCCAGGGGCGAAGCCAGAGGAGAGATATCGAGCGATATTCCCCCTCACAGAAATGAAAATAAACTGCTTAAGGCTGCCGCATACCACACGCTTCAAATGCACTGCAGTGTGTTCGTAAACAGGTTTTTTCTACGAAAATAATTCACGTGTGCCCATTGTGCCAACGTACGAAAAGAAAACAAACTTCAGACAACGTCGGAACCTCGTTGTTAAGACACCATACTCATTAAAAACACTGTTTCTAAGCTCTCCAACTTAGCTAAAAACGGCCTTTTCGGACTTCCGTACTTCAAAATGTACTGACTGGATGTATATGAAATTCAGATTGCGACCTGCACTGAACTTAGCTGCAGACTTTTATCAATAAAATTATATGGTCACCGCTTAGTGTCCCATAGTAAAAACCGGTCGGCGGGGACCTTGCACGCTAGTTCAACGCTTGGCTCGTTAAGGCGACGCGGCATTTGATGCGCGCTTCAAGGTCGACCTTACTGCTCCGTCGCTCTTGAGTCTCGGCGCCCTTAAATTGCATCATTTTGCACATCGAAATCCACATTTTTGCGGGGAAGCCCCCTTTTATTTCCGGGGGAGCCCCCCCCCCCCCC
>PNEQ01082094.1:71536-88546 GCA_003012365.1 Medauroidea extradentata | reverse complement strand
TTTTACTATGGGACTTTCAGCGACAACACTATCATTTTATCTTACGCGACGAAAGGGAAAGAGTCGCTCTACAGGTCTATAATATTCAGAATATCGTGAAAATGATTACTCTTACATAAAAATCAGCGTCAAAAGTCCCGATTCGGTCACTTTCACACTCAAAAAAATACTTGTTAGGAACGATAACAGTTA
Organism: Medauroidea extradentata; assembly: GCA_003012365.1. Taxonomy (NCBI): domain Eukaryota; kingdom Metazoa; phylum Arthropoda; class Insecta; order Phasmatodea; family Phasmatidae; genus Medauroidea; species Medauroidea extradentata. The sequence continues at coordinate 88,354 of PNEQ01082094.1, read as the reverse complement.
ATGGCAATATTATATACCTCTAGCCTAACCGCGTGACAACATGTTGAATGGTTTTCGAATGAAATCAGGATTGTTAAAGGTCTGCGCCCCTCTTCACGATTCTAGTAGACGGCGCCCTTAAGTAGAATGAGTCGAAGTTGTGTTTTTTTTCCTTCGAACTTTGGCCGGATGAACTTACTGCAAGATGCTGCGCCAATTAGAAAATACCTTTCTTATGAAGACGATGTATTGTTCTTTTTATTATTGTTTATTCAGACTTCGTGACTAATTTGGTCATACATTAAAACATTCTGTTTTAATAACTGTAATAAGTGTTGCATTTGTTATTATCATTAAAGTATCTCAAAACTGAATATTTTGGTTCGCACAATAAAGATGCTGCGAGTAAGATGTTAATGATATAATTAAATCAAAAGGATTATCTCTGAGATATTTTAGTTTTAGTTGGTAGTAGGTGTGTTTTTGCTGGTGTTGGCACAAAAGACGACGACATTTTCCACCGTGTTGTGACATTACGGCTACTGGCAGCTGTAGTTTTCATTTTATTCCCTTCGAAATTTCCGTTTGGTTAATCGAAAATGACTGAAACGTCACTGATCGCCTCTTCCAGTGGCAATGTGTGGTAGTGTTCCTGGACAAGCGGCATGAGGTCCGGCTACAGGCCTGCACTTTGAGCATGTGACGTCAAAACAGTCAAGTATGTGCTGTAGAAGTTGTGAAGTGTTATTCTGATGACTGAGTAATAGAAGCCAGAAGGAACATGCAAGTTCTTGAAACGTCACAGTTGCCAAAATAGCAAACATTGTTCACACACAACACACGTATTAATTTGACCAAGTCTTTCATTTCGAGGCACATCAAACGACTGTAACAATCTAACTTGCAAACTACCTAAACTGTATAATTTTAATTATACGTGTTGTTGTGTAACGCTATCAAACATGGAACATAATTACGGTTTTTCCTGTACGCTTCTGTTAACCGTACTTTGATTTTTAAGTTAACTGGACGAATTTTAGTCTGCGAATAAATTGTGAGTTAAGGGACGAAATTAAGTAGCCGAAAACGACGAAAGCATGCCTCGCCCGGGATTGAAACACTGAAAAGAAAAAATGCCACATCTACATCAAGATTTTCAATTTAGTCAAGATTATACTCACCAGTTGTATTGCTGATTTTATGAAAATTAATAACTATCATTTGCACGAGTTTCAAAGTCCAGGAAGTATAAGTAGGTTTTAGCGACGTCAGTCATGTACCGTTTGTACCTACCCATGCTTAACATTGACGTATGGTAACTTACGTAAGACAATTCTGTGGTTTGAAAGTATCAACACAAGAGATACAATTCTCGGCGTATCTTTGTACGAGGAAATACGGAAGATTATAAACTTTGCTGTTGCAAGGAAGGTTGTAGAATGAGTTGCACAACGTTCGGGATTATGTACCTGACGCTGGTTAATACACATTTCCATCACTCGTACATATATATATATATATATATATATATATAATATATATAATATATATATATATATATAGAGAGAGAGAGAGAGATGGTATAAGATTATCTATTGCATCCCACATCATTATAAAACTTGATCTCTTGACCTATGTTTCGTAAGCAAATGTATAGGACCTACTCTGAGATGAACGTTACCTGAACTACGTCCCGCAAGTAAATTATTATAAATGTTTACCTTTTTTCTTGACAATGTTCCATTGCAGTTCATAACACTATTAACATTTCTGCGCAAACTCTGAACTAACGCCAGCACGAGATACAAATATCCAGGGGACCGTTAGGCAGTTAACAGATTTTTGAGGACCCTCTTTATTGCAATTTAGTAACAAAAATAATAGCTTTTGTTTCATTTGTGTAATTTGTATAATTTTGTGAAATATGAAAGCAGAAAAGCAGATTTTTTTAATGAAGCAGAGAAATTACCAACTAAAAATATTGTGTTCCTTGTTTTGTGTTTCAGTCTGATCGCTTATACCATTCTCGTTACCCGGCATGAAGATTGCCTATCCTTTGCACGAATGTGCTGCAAGTAGTATATTTTTTAGTTTTCAGGCGACGTGAGAGCTAAATACCTTTCCTCCCCCCTCCCCTTTCCAATTGGAACGTACCCACGTTATTGTATAGTATATTGTAATTTTCTGCATATTGTATACGTGACTTGTACAATATCTTTATGCAAAATTACATTTTAAAAAATTCACAGGACTAAACAAGAATGTTCAACTAAGTGCAGTGCGGCAACTGTATTACTATTCTCGCGGTGACTACTTTTCTCCATTAAAATTATGCCTTGGCATGTCGCTACCTTGGATTTTTGTATTTTGTGTCATAACTATTCTTATGGGTAATTTTATGGAACTTTAATAACCTAACTGCCGAATACATAATTTTAGACACCATAAATCCTTGTTTGCCATTACTGTTGTTAAATGTAATTGCAGTGAGAAAATTCTTGTTACTTTCTTATATTCAATTATACCTGTAACGACAGTAACGGCAAACAAAGATTTATGATCAATGCATTCTATCAGCATGTATTGTATCATACAGTTAGGTTAACGTTCCATAAATATACCCAAAAGAAAAAATTCAAGATGGCAACGGTCTTTCCCTATTACGGCCCGTTTTACAGTGAAACGGAAACGTAAGAGAGCGGATGCGTGGCAGGCAAATGAAACGAGAACACGGAGTGAAACAAATTTTGTATTCTAAAATGCATGAAAACGCATTCGTAAACGTACAGACTTGCAACCTATGAAACTACAAAGTATTTCTCATGCAAATTTCTGACATCAATGAAAAAATAAGTTTACATTTATACGTGTTTAATATGTTATAAATAGCATAGCAAGGCCATGCACATGTTTTTATGTGGAAATATAAATGTTAAAAGCCACATAATTTTAATTTAATAAATTACAGTAAACACTTTACGAATCAATTAATTTTCCTATGTTTAATTGTTCAATTGGTACTTAATGGAAAGTGTTCCGTAATATTTTAATCACATAATAATTGTCGATACATTACACGAAGGCGAATTTAATTGTTAACCGCGAAAACTCAACATGTAAAAGAGTTGTATACAAAAATGGTGGCGGAAGACGAAATGGATGCGTCCCATTGTAGATCACACTCGGAGCGTTTTGCGTTTGCGTTTGCGTTTTTGTGATACGAATGCGCTTGCGTACAATGTAGAACGGGCCTAAGGGGGTTGGCGCACGGCTATCTTTAATTTACAGTTGTCCCTGCTACAAGAATTCCTGAAGGCGTATCAACATTCTTGACATTTTTGGACTAAATGATAGTCTACGACATTTTTATCAGCGCTAAATAATAAATTTCTTCAATATTATCAATATTATCATATATTTGCTGGAAGATAAGGAATAACGCAATCTTTCTTATATTTCAAAAATGTTTCAGATAATATAGAAGTAGTTTATCATGTAACAGTGTAAACTGGCGTAGTAGACTAACATTTAGAGCATGAAATGTCAAAATATCTATACGCCTTCTGAAAATCTTGTAGCAGGAAAAATATTGATACAGACGTTCGTGCACCATTACCCTTAAGGCCATAAATCATTATTTATGCTGTTTTTTATATTTTTTTTAAATTCTAGCAAGGATTAGATATTTTTTATTGTATTTTAATTTGTCGTATAGAATTTTTGAAAATTGTTTTTACTATGTAGCATTTTTTAAACAAAAGAAAATTACAATTTATGTATAGTTATCAAATTTAAGATATTTTATTGAAGTCGATTATCAGCCAAAATTATACACTTCATTGCTTTTAAAATATCAGGCTACATAGTAAAAAAAAGTCAACAAATATATGTGAATTAGAAAAATATACATATATTCTCAAAAACCGTGACCTTAAGAATGTTCAAAGTGACCAAAATGCATAATTTTATATTTGTACGGTAATGTGTTAGTTTTGCAGGTGACATTTTTTCCTCTCAAAGTCTTTCCATAGCGACATTTAAAACCCAGCATTTTTCATGTTACGAGGACTTACAAATAACATAAACATCGAATTAAATAACAAACACTAAAATGATATATTATGGACCACATACGAAAATAAACTTTAAAATGCACAACGGAATTTCTGTGTTTTAAAGAAAATTGTAGTGAAGTTAATTTTCATTTACTGCAGTTTTTTTTAAAATATAAAGTTATTTTGTTGTGTGTCCCTAAACCTTTTAGCATATGACCCATAATATCTTATTTAAGCATTAATTGTTTCATTCGAGTTAGCATGTCGGTTTTCGTTAGTTGTATGTTCACATAACATGCAAATTTTGACTTTGACATGCCGCTATGGGAAGACTATGAGAGAAAAAAATCTTCGTAAGTGGAAAATGTAGTTGCAATTATATTGTCGACATAACTAACACTATGTCGTGCCATATGAAAGAATGCAGTTTTGCCACGTGAATACCCTTAAGGCGCTGCCTACCTCAGAGCCGTAGCGAGTATATTGTATGTGGCTTAGTACGTGTTGAACGTACAAACATGCCATCCCTAACTTTGTTGTTCATTTCGGTGCACCCCACATTGCTATAGTATTTTACAGCGATTTTAAAGTAACCGTAAAAATACTATCGAAAACACTCTGAAACATCATCTCGGAGTTTTAGTCTACATTTTTATTCCTGTAGCAATATTCACTTCTCAGTGCAGGAAATAGTTTTCGTCCGAGAGCGATATAGTGAAAAATAATGACTGAGCTCCACAGAATGTAATTTAAAATGTAAATATCTTTTCTTGTTCACGCCACGTTTCTCAGGACGTAGAAACACCTTTAATGTTTTGGCAACATACTTTTGAAACGTTGCGTGGTAATTTCGGCCAACCTCATATAATAAGAGTTTACGACCTTAAGGCCGTGCGCGTCGCATAATGTGTCAGGCAAAATACACGTTGAGCTATGAATAAACTATTGTGCACAAATTTTTGGAAAACGACATAATTTTGTAAAAATTCCTGATAAGGTTTCCATTTACTGAATAATTTTTGGAAAACGAAAAACTTGTAAAGATTCCTGATAACATTTCCATTTACTGTGTAATTTTTGGAAAACGACAAACTTGTAAAGGTTCCTGATGAGACGTCCATTTATTGAGGTGTACTAAGTAATAAGTAAGGATTGACAAACCATTTGTAGCTCCGTGCATTGGCGTTGCTCGAATTTTTGTAATGACCCCCAGGTAAACTGACCTTGGATCTTTCCCATGGTTATTAGTTACAAATTATTGCTAATGTGTTGGATATGTAGCAGTTTCCAAACACATATGAAGGCAACGTGAGTGCTACTTCTGGAGGAGAATTTAATCGAACCTCCTTGTATTGGGCTCACGACGAATAATGTATTGTAAGATAGTTGTTGACATTCTTATGGCACAACAGTATGTGTGACGTGACAGATAAAGTGTTTTAGAATGAAGCGAGAGTGGTCTTTATGTGTTTTCAAAAGCTCACGAGGGTAGGCTAGGGGAGATAAGACAATATAGTTCAGTTTAGGGTTTTAGAAACCTATCCCGAGTGAAGTTTACCCGCCATGACCTGACAGTTTCTCGATCAACTCGTCTTTAGCAGGATAAGAGGCAGTTAACAGACGAAAGTCGCCATTTGTTGCGAAAAAAAAAATGTACAGTATACGTACCTAACTAAAACCACAGCGCAGTGAAACTGAATGCGCTTTGTTCAAAATATCAAAGAATCAAGCACGTAACGAAAATTATATTTAAATATAAATAAAATATCGTGTGATGAATACACTGCGGCCATCATATTCAGCAAAAATATTTATCAAATACAATGTAGGTATGATTTTATTTATTTTTATTCCTGTGGTCTTAAATCCCTGCGCTTATCGAGATCGTGATGATTGACAAAACCGGCATGAATACTTCGGCTCGTGCGGTTTCGAAAACGCCGTTAGTGTGCAGAGAGGCAATCTCGGCCTGCAACACAAGCAGCTTGGATCGGCTGGGCTGTGTGTGTTTCCCTGGCATGCGCCACAGCCAGCCCGACCCTAATAATAGCCTACCGCGGCGAGAGCGCATGCGCGGCGTGTTTCTCGAGTCGCCGCAGCATCCGCACAAAGTGGCACATTGCACGTCGTCTTGACGTGGGTACGTGACCTTTCCCTCCTGCTCTCTCTCTCTTCCTCTCTCCCTCTCTCGACAGCTACTGCCATCTTTGATGCCTCCCCTCACTCACCTTCCCTTCCTTCAGCTGTACCAACATTCCGACTGCAACTGCACATTCATCCGTCCCTCGCTCCCCTCCTCTTCTCTGCCCGAGCGCGTGCGAAGGTCAGGCTATTCATCATTATATACAAGCATCTCTTCAGTTCCGTCGTACGTAGCGAGGTGGCTCAACGGTAACGCGTTGGGCTCGCAATCGTGAGGGTCCTAATTCGATTCCCTGCCCCAGGCTCCCAGATTTTGGGTTTTCACGGTGTCCCGGGGTAGCTACAAGCGAATTCTGGGTTGGCAGATCGTATTTACGGTTTTTCTTATAAATCAAGGAATAGAGAGATTGTACTTTTTCCACGTTGACAAACCATAGTTAATTATTTCATTCTCTTTTTGGAATACATATGACATTGTTTCTGTTACTTTTGTGACCTCTGTATTCGCTCTCGTAAATGAAGCAATTTTTCTTCGTCAGCTGTTTCCCATTGCAAATCAATGAATGTAGTATCACGGTTACAACAATTCAAAAAAATCTATTATGTTTTCATACATGCCCTGTCGTGACAACAATTTTGATACATCGACTGGAACAGAAGTCAATGGAGAAGAAATGGATAGATAAAAGGTGGTATAGTCTGTTCACAATAAACTGAGCACTCAGCAGAACTTGTAATTAATTAAAAATATATTTTGTTGGGCCAATAGATGTTCACCTTTGAGATATTTGAAACCATTACACTTGTTTTTAGTTACATGGAAGTTTTCATATTAAAAATAGTACAGATGGCTGCAAAATGTCTGAAAGAAAAGTTTATGCAGTGCTCACTTTATCGTGAACGGCCTGTAGGGATCAATACCCCTTAACATAGACTATGGCTAGGGCTATGAACTCTTCGCGAAAATAATTTGCTCCAGTTCGCTTCAGTGTCTTGCGTGCACATCTGTAGCTTGGCTTCATAGTTATTGGCAGCGTGTCTTTGTGGAGTGACGTCTGCCATTAGACTGCACCAACCAGAATAAGGTTACAGCAACACCACACGACTGTGTACTTAGCCGTTGGTCAGTGTTGTGGAGTGTCACGTGAATACTTATTTACGCGAAACCGCCGAACGTATTCTTAATTGTTGTTATCTATGAAAAGAATACCCACTTGAAGCTACGTATCGTTACCTTAATAGTTAAAAGCTCGTAACTCCATATTATGGAGATTGGACACCCGAGCCCTTTTAAACCATCATAATAAGGCATTTACAAAAAAAAATACTGTTAAAAGTGGATATAAATATTTCATTTATAATAATGTTGTACAAAATTATGTTTTTTTTTCTCAGTGCGAGGGAAATAAAATAGTTTTTCTCTCTTTTTATCTGAATGGATGCGAAATGGAGTTACGAGGTTTTTCTACTAAGGTAACAGTATGCCACTTTTTGAAAATTCAGTATGCTTGTTAGTAACATGATTTTGGGGTCTCTGGAAATAGCTAAAAATGGCTTCTTTAAGACTGCTGTAACTCTGAAAATACGACGTGAATCAGTAAATTGCAAAATAAGGAGCGTGCATTGGTCTTTACTTCATAATATGCAAAAATGAAATTTTAGGTTCACCTCTTAAAGTCCCACTGGAAAACGAATTCTACGAAAACACTGCACGCCAGTTTAGCGCGCTGGGATTAGAGACCATGTGCCTATCGTCGAGTGTGGTACTATGGCTCTTATCGCTCCGCTGTTCCCGCGCGTCAAACGCGGAGATCTTAAACCTGTACACAGTACTCTTACATTGAACTAAAATTTTGTCATTATATCTCAGGTTAAACACAGCCCATGCCACCACATGTCACATGATCCAGTCGTTATTATGTATACCGCGTGTTGTGACTTACAACCTAGCTAAGTATTTTTTGTCCATTTTATATCGTTACATCTGCGCAAGAAACGAAAACTACCAATGACCTGGTGCAAGAGTTTTTCTATGCTACTACACCTATGTCCAATCTAATTGTCTTTTCTGTAACAATAATGCAACAACTTCACTTATTATCTGTTTTAACCCCCGACGTGCAAGATACAACCGGATCTATCATTACTGAGGGACTTTAAGCGGTGACCATATAATTTGTTGCTGAAAAGTCAATAGAATAGGTAAGTGCACGTTTCTGAGTTACACATACATCCTGGTAGTTCATTTTGAAGTACGGTAATCTGTAGAGGCCGTTTTTTTATCTACGCTGGAGAGCTTAGAAACTGGAATTTTTTAAAATTGAGAATGGTTTCTTTTACAATGACATTCCGTCCGTGCCCGAAGAGTGTTTCTTTTCGTACACATTGGTACAATAGACACATGTGGAATAGTTTCGTAAAAATACGTATTTACGAACACGCTGCAAAGCATTTAAAGCGCGTGGCAGGCAGCGCGGCGCCCTGAAGACATACATTATGCCCCGCCGCAGCTTGTCAGAAACGCTTTTCTTCACGCCCTGCCGTTTACGCGAAGTTGTTACCTGGATATCACCGTTTTTCCTACGTTATTATTCTAACGACCGTAGCACCATTGTGTGCTAACACGCTGGAATTATCGAATAATGAACGTATAGAGTTATGTGTACCTTACCAACAGCTGTTAATACTAAGCTGCTTCAGTGACACTGATACTGATAATTCGAGTCTCGTGTATTTATGATACGACGTTTTTTGTCGTTTTCAAATGTTTGCTACTCGTAGCGTTCTTAATATATATATATATATCGCGACTATTCTTGTGTTTGTGTTAAGTAGCATTTACACTACTTCAAGAGCCCGTGTTGCTTATCGTGCTAAATTTTCCTTAATTTCTTTCTGATTCAAAGTCTGGCAAGCTTTATTTGAAAATATTTTAATAAAGACTGAGCTCATTATCTTACCTTTCATTACACACAGTCTATTTTATTCGACATGTTAAAGTGTACTTATTAAATAATTAAGCTAATTAAAAATTTAAGACAGTAATTATCTGTCATCATGTAATAGAGACTAAATAACTTATAGTACCAATTTACTCCAATAATACGCACCTAACCGTTGAATGTAATATTTCTATAAAGATACATTGCCGGAATTCGTCACACACTTCAGTCATAATGTGAAAATGAATAATTTCAACAAAAGCGGCAACAAAACCTCTTTAAGTTTTCATTTTGTACGAGATTTCCTGTTCAAGTTCTCATGCTAAAATTTCAAAACAATGCTTTTCGAAAATGTTTTTCACATACATCTCACAAGAAGTTCTATTCTTGCAGAATGCTGGTTGATGACCTCATTCGACATTTAACAGACATTACTTAATCGAAATTATTAAAATTTTGTTTTCACTCAAATGCTAACATGTTAAAGTTAATTATGTTTTTCAATATGTTGTTAATACCTAATGTTATTTCAGTTTATCGCTATCAACTACGAATTAAATACGTGCAAATGGCTGCTATTTGAATCACCGAATTCCCATCTCTATTAAAATATTATAGTTGGTCACTTGACCAGTTCAAAACGACCAATAGAAAAGAATCCTTGCATCTGTGTAAGTTGCGGGACTTCGAACAGAAAAAGAGGACATGTTCTATTTCCTAATTTAGTTCGCGATCCACCTAACATGAGAAATGCTCGCATGAGCGGTCGCTGTTTAGCATTAGTTTTGCATTTATCTTACGTCGTATAAAATCTGATTGAGATCTTTTTACAAAACTCCATGATTAACTGAGAGTACTGAGGCCACTTTTATACCAACTTATTGATCCGGGCTCGATTCCCAACACTGACAAAAATATGGCGTGTACTTTAACAAGAAAATCCTTGGGAACCAAGTTGCCAAAGACATTCCTCGCAAAACTACAATTAATTCTTGTTGTTCTCGTAAAAATTACAAAGTATATGGTATAAATTTCAAGGCATAACCTTGAATTTGTACTGCAATAAAGAAACATGGATTTTGAAGTAGTTATTTAATTCTGATCATGAAAATTAACTTTCTTATTAAGTAACTGTTTGTATATATTCAATGTACAATTCAATTACTTATTATTTTTTACTTTTGTAGCAAATAATTAACATGAACATTCTCTTAATCCCAGCAAATTTGATTTAATAAACTTCAATGTTTTTCTTAGAATTTTACGGAGACAGTCCTTGTCACTTTACAAACAAATAGTTTGTATGGTTATTTTTTGTACTTTTACAAATATTTGTAAAAGTAAAAATTAATTAAAAAATTACAAAATATATTTATTTTTTACATTGAACTCGGTTCCTCCCGATTTTCGGATATGGGAAACATGGTTGACGACGTGAACCTGTGGATTTTCTCGGAGTCCTACAGTTTTACGCGCCCTCGCATTCCATCGCTGCTCCATATTCACCTCGTATCACTCTCAGCGCTCATCTCTCAAATCCACTCCTTGACTAAGTAGCGATTTGTTCGGGAGTCTTTGATATACTGTAGTTATAAAACTTGTTTTTGTAGCTGCTGGTGGTGATATTTTACTGCTCTACTTCCTTAGAATTCACAGAAAAACAATTAAAGTGCTACTTTTGGGATATTTGTGTCGATATCATATCTTATAAGGTGGGGAATTATTATCCCCCAATGACGACTGAACAAATTGCGCAGTAGTTAAAACACTGGACTCTCGCATTCGTGAGGGCACGAGTTAGATTCTCAAACATGCCAAAATGTTTTTCCGAAATCTCTTCAGGGTATGTATGGTTCCTTAGTACAAACTTCTAATGTTTCCCTACTTGTTATTTAGTTTTTTTTTTTTTTTTTTTTTAAGGCAACGGCTGGCACAGTGACTAGACCACTCTCCTGCCACCAAGGCGATCCACGTTCTATTTCCTGAGGGGCAAAGGGAATTGCGCCGGATGATCCCGCTTGCCGGCGGGTTTTCTTGGGGATCTCCCGCTTCCCCCAGCCCTCTCATTCTGGTGCGGCTCCATTATAGGGCCTCATCCCATGCCATCCTCCGGACCAAGCAGATGCCTGTGGGTGCCCCGTCGTAAAGTCTGCATTCCGTGCTACGATACCTTGGTGCTCGGTCCCCTCCCCCTTCCTCTGCCTCCGAGTATGATATTTATATTACTAGTTATTTGACGACGCTGTACGTGTCTTCCCCAGTGGGTGGTACTTGTACTTGTACAAAATAGCTTGAAATATATCACGACGTGCAGCAGAGCTTCGGCAAATAGAATTTATTTCGCAAACTATTCAACGTACATGATGTTATTGCTCAGAAATAGCATCCAAAAAACAATACAGTTATTTATTCGTTTAGTACAGTTAAGGTCCTTCACCAATCTTTGGTTATTTTTTTGTCGATAGTAGGTGTATTTGTGGGTTTTTTTAGGTATGAAAATTGTGGTGCAGAATATTAAAAAATGTATACGCGTGCAGAATACACTGTCATATTTAATAATACCGAAAAGAAATATAAGGTAAACCGCTGAATGTCTCATAGAGGGGAAAAATCGGCTTGCGCCTAGAGCCTATGATGCAGTATGATGCACGTGTTGTTTCGCCCCTCCGGGTCTCGAACGCGCAAAATTTTCCCGGGTGAGGTAGGACACTACACCCCTTCCCCACTCACTTCCCCCCCACACGCACTTATTGATAGAGTTTCCCCTCAAAGCCAATGCACAGTTACGCCGCTGCTCTTGTGTAACCACAGTTGTAGTCGTAATTGTAAATGAAATTAGCTATTGAGAGCTCACAGACACAAGGAGCGTGGAGGCGGCAGGCGGGATGGTCGAGATGATTGGCCGAGCTGTAAATCACTTCCCCCTTCTCGTTCTCGCTGACATGGTTCGCGTGGCCAGTGACGCTAATGGATAGCCACATCAGAGGGTCACACAAGCGTATTGTGTTGTTCCGCGCTTTACACCCGCGAGGCTGTGAGCTGCAGGGGACCACAGCTTGCTCCTAAGTCATTTGGCATGGATTCACAAGGTGCTAGAAAATTCCGTGCCCAAACAACAGGCATAGTTTTTTATTATCAGTCGTAATGCAAAAGCATAGTACACTTACATGCGTAACATTATTTTTGTATAATTTCATTGGTTTTCAAAGTTGTGTACAACCGTTGAAAAACAATGAAGTGTATAGGACAGGTTGTATAGAAGTATGCGTTCCACGCAGTTTTGTAGTGGGAAGAACAGTTTTGTTGGACATAGGCCTACGCCACTCAAAGCAAATACCGGTATAGTGGGACATCCACCATACCTCAAAATAACTGAGCACACGTGATAACAGAAGTTAAATTTAGCTGTTACCAAGAAATATTAGTAGGCTATACACAATATTTTGTAGCATATATATAGTGACAGCAGCCAATCCTGGCGTCTTTGTTTTTTTTTTTCTGAGCTTAGTACTTTTGAGTTATTATGGATTTTCAAAGACTTAAAAAAGTTCGCTCGTAGTGGCGTATGCCGACAAAATTGTTCTGATTGTCATAAAGGCCCAATGCAAAAATAATTGGAAGATCACAGTGGTCATAGTCATAGTGTCGATCACCTCCTATGGTACCTACCCTGCACGGTTGGTCACGTTGCGTCTGTCTCCAAGCGGTGTACGCCACAGCTTTGGACACAATGAAAATACTTTTCTGGATAAGGTTTTTGTAAACTGAACCGTTTCATTGAATTGCACAGTTGCTGCCGATTCGCAGAAACCCCACAGCAAAACTAACAGCAAAACTAAAAAGTGAAAAAGATTAGCTGTAGTCAATAAACACACAACATAATTACAATTCAGTACCGAATATATGTACAGACGATGAATTCCAGCAACCTGATTGACTGACGAACCAAACTAGCAGACGAAATATCTGAAGAGACGTAAGACAGTCCCGTGAGACAGCACAGAAAACATGTGCGGTTTCTGAAACGATAAAATGCTGTAATGGTGTATGTCTAACGATATTTCTTTAAGTAATTCACCCCCGTTGAAAAAATATTTCAGACAAATTTACATTGCTCTTACGATAAATAGATCATCATTCGAATATATAGTTTTTCGTTTGGGAAGCAAAATTTGTTGTATAATTCGAACTAACGTGTGTGTGTGTGTGTGTTTTTTTTTTTTTTTAATACGGTTGTCTCCCTTTCCTAATTGGCCGGTCACTTTCGTTAATACGTCTTTGCGCATACGTTCTGTGCAGGTGCCCTTTCCCCACTTTTCCCCATTCTCTGTGTTAGTTTAGATTATTTTTAATTACTTTAAATTAGTTTGGACTAGTTAAAAACATTAGGAAAAATATGCTATATGCTCTAAAAGGTTTTGTTATATTGATTAGGAAACTTCAATAAAAATAATCCGCTGCTACTCTGGGACTCGTGCATGCACAGAACAATGCGCACGCAGTTCAAACAAGCCAATAGCGAGAGAGCTAGCAGAGCTCACAGTTTTTTTTCGACAACTGATCTGAAACAAAATCTAGAAATCAGTGTCGGTCCTGACTCAACTTTTTTTCAAGACTGGTTCCTCTTCTACACTGCCCAAACTTCTGTAATTTTTTTTTGCATGCCGCCACGCCGAAAAAAGGAAACCTGTTGGGAATTTTTTTTAACGTCACGAGATCCCACTTTCGAGCACCAAGCCTTCATTATCATAATTTGGCACGCCTGCCATTAGTACGGTAGTTGTTTTACAATGTTCGCTGTACTGTATAATTTTTTTCTCCGTGCTCATACCTGGAAACGATAAACAGTTTTTTGCGCATGTCAACTGACCGCGGCACATTTCAGGATGTCGGAAGGTGGATAGACGTTTAGTTATGCAAATTAATTATTCATGCGTATCGCCTCGATTTCTCTTCGTGAAAATGGCTCCTTAATAACACAGGGGACTCAAAACGAGTCTTGAAAGAAACTACATAGATACACCGTGTAACGATCTGTTGCTGTTCCATGCGCTTAAACTTAACACCTAAATTACCGTCGCCGAAGAAGTTTGTTCTCCTTTTGCAGGAGTTGCTTAGATGGCATCTGTTTATACAGGATGTTGCATGTCAGTATTTTAGGAGAATAGAGAAATAAATGTTACATGAAAACCGAAATGCACAATGTTGCTGCACTACAGGCACAGAATACTTAGGAATACAGAAGTGAAATATTCGGTAGGCCAGCGAACCCAGTCACACACGGCAGCAAAATGGCTTCCCTGGCCAGCAACGTGGCGGAAACACCCTACAGCCAATCAGCGTGAGGCAGCTGCTCGGATAATCGTTAGCCAGGCCAATAGGAAACCTTGCTGAAACATGCAGGAGTCAAACAGACACGAGACGGCATCAACAGTCTCGGGCAGCCAATAAGCTGCGAAGTTCGCTAATACCAAACTAGCCGCTACGTCATTTCGCATCTGTATTGCTATTTAGTCTGTGCTACAGGTTTCATGACTTACAGTGCATAGCGGCCGGGCTCGATATGGTACTGTGGAGTATTATCATCGGACAATGCTTTGCCGTCCAATTAAAATACGACTAGCCTGGTATGTATTTGCCGATAATAGTTGCAGTGATATCGCAGACTAAATAGTTATACAGACGTGAAATGTCGTGCGTGGCTCGTATGATACGGGCGATTTTCGCCGCTTATTGGCTGCCCGAGGCTGTTGATTCCATCCCCGTCTCAAGTTTCCTATTGGCGTGGCTGTCTACTATTCTCCGTTCACTTTTAGTTGAGTTTTAGGATAAACAAAGCAAATTATAAACAAACATGTACATTGGCTGCCGACCGCCGTGCACTGTGATCTTGCATAAGAAATAGATCTTTGTTATCTGTCGTGTACATATAAATTTACCAGTCCATCACTTAATGAGCGAGTTTTATTAACAAATATCTCAAATATACAGACGTTGCAAACACTGTCTACGACGCTATATGTTTATTACTATAATTATGGTTAGCGGACGACACGTCCGTACAGATGGTTCACGAGTTATTTAACGACTGACGCACTGTTAAACGTACGAGTTTCTTGGTACACTTGCCAATATTTAGAGATGTACGATACTCTGAAAATACCAAAAGTTTAGTTCAGTAATAATCGCCACAGTAAAAATAAGTCAGAAATATAACAATCAGATATGTTTTATTTTTTCAAAGTATTTTTGGACGTTAACGCATCAATGTTGTAGTTACTGGGAATGTTTTCTTTCGTTCGTCCATCATTTTCTGTTCCAGTTCGTCCGTACCACGGCCGCGTGGTCCGAACCAAAGTTCCTTGTTCTATTTTGTTCCGTCCTCGCGTCGGTTTATATTTACGTCGCTTGCAGATTAGGTTATGTGATGCTGGACGTGAACAGTGAAAATATCTTGCATGGTTTTCGAAACGTGGATATATGTCTTCATTACTGAACAAACTGTGGTGATGTTTATAAGGCAAGAATAAAAATCTCGCATAGCAATCTTTTATATAAAAAGAACAGTATGTGTCGTGAATTATTGACAGATTTTTTGGTGATTTATAAAATGTAATTTTTCCAAAACGAAGTACAAAATAATCCAGGAGGACTTTACAGTAAGTTTAATCACTCATTTTGTTGACAACTTTTTTCTGCATGTAGTACCAAATTTTCGTTACGTTAATACCGGAATATTTTAATACAATCGTTAGTCATGACTTGACAGTAATTGCACATTATGTCAATATTTTTATCAAGTTTTTATGTAATTTTTGTTTCCCTATGTCGATAACGCGTACAAAATTTTCACGCAATATTGTTTTAATATATACGGTGTAGTTGTTTCCTATGATGCCGACTGTACGTACTTTTGTCGGTTGGAAATAGTACGTCGGCGCGACGCACAAATTGAGCCAATTAGAAGCTAGCGAAGTGCAATGATATTACGTTATTTGTTTACTTCAGAACTCAACTTAGAGTGAACGGAGTATAGCAGAGCAGCCATCTTCGCTGATTGGCGGTAGGCGTCTCCGCCATGTTGCTGGCCAGGGAAGCAATTGCTGGCGTGTGTGACTGAGTTCGCTGTCCTACCGAGTATTTCACTTCTGTATTCCTAAATATTCTGTGGTGATATTCCGCATCAACGCGATCCAGTCCACACGTTAGGAACTATACTATACATAGAGACGCTGGTAAATCGCGGGAAAAGTTTATTGTTTGCTGGGCTCCAATATGCTATGTATAACACTGAAGGTTTTGCACCTATATTTACTATATTTTATATGTAGCACTGTGTCCCTCTTCAACAGACCCAATTAGAACTGTACAGTTTTGACACAGAACGTGTATGATTTGCCAGAAATCTGTTCACACGTGTTACGATTGAGATACTGCAGTTTATTGGAGGCTATGTTAAAAATGTTCGCGATTTTCCAGTGTCTCTAACTATACATTATATATAGAGCCACGATTTTATGGCGAAAAGATTTTTGCAACATTTGGTTTCGATGCGTCATGTGCACACCTGCAGCTCTGCTACATCGTCTGTGATTGGATGATTTTACTCTCACTGGCCTTGGCAAATTATAGACGTACAGACTCACAATAATCTTATTCTGATTGGTGCAGTCAAATGAGAAACGTGTCTGAACAAAGAC
>PNEQ01082094.1:56695-71436 GCA_003012365.1 Medauroidea extradentata | reverse complement strand
TCAAAGTGTGGCAAAAATCTTTTCGCGACAAAATCGTGGCCCTACTTATATATAGCGACTGGCCTATTTCACGAATTCAGTGACCTGTAGGCGAGAATCAACTATCCTATGCATACTCTTAAGCACCGACTATTTGTCCACTAGCTGCTAGTCAGTGGAACAACAGACAATGAACGAATGGACGGGGCTTGAGTATGTATAGGACAATGGATTTTAGCATACAGGTCATTGAATTCGCGAAAATTTTCAGTCCCTAGTTGTATAATATGAACTGTAGTGTAGAAATGTTACATTTTCGACATTTTTGTTCATATTGATATGAGGAGTGTTACTCCAAAATATTAATATAATTCTCCAAAATTCTATATTCAATTGTCATTGTCATCAAAACCGTATGCAGTTGATTACATGATCTACTTAAAAGGACCATTAGTATCCTTCGTCCTTTGCATTGTGCAGGACCTTAACTATAAAATAGTACACGTCCTGTCTCCTGGGTCTCGTACGAGATAAATATTGCACGAGAAAATTCTTCTAAAAAATTTAGTATGCTTACATTATATGGATTTCGCACGAGTTTTTATATGTAACCTGTCTCACGTCGTGTAAAACGTGCTTTACGGCGTCGTCTGCCCTCACCGCAAAACGATGCACAGAGCTTCTCTCGTAAATATTTATTTTTAACAAATGTACAAGAATTATTTAGTTTTGCTACGTACTAATAGCTTTAATAAACAGTAAACTGAAGATATTAAAACAACTCCTTAACTGTAATTTAACCGTAAATATGAAGCTTTATTTTGTAATTTTTTTTTTTGTTTCAAAATGAGGTTACCATATTGAGTTAGGCTATATTTAATGAAACACGATTCTTGTAGTTACTGGAAAGTCATGAAGAAATTACATCGAATCAAGTCTCTTGTTTCGTCTGCATTCGAGGCTTAGCTTTTGGCTGCAAATATTTATAAATCGTTTTCGAATAATTTGCAATCTTAAAATTTTCAACATTAAGAGTTAGTGGACGGTAGTTTTCTCTTTACGTTTGCGGCACGGGAACGGGGAAGGCGATAAGTCGAACGTAACACGTCCCTTCAAACACCTCATCGCCTCTAGGCGCGAAGGACTAAACTAGCGTGCAGTGTTTACGTAGAATGTGTTTTCAATGGGACTTCAAGCGATGACCCTGTTGTTGTATTTGTGGAAAGTTTGTGGTAAAGTTCAATTCAGTTTTCTATGGCTTAGTTTTACGATTACGATCGATATTTTCTCAGTAACAGAAACGTGAAAAAGTCATTTTTGCAATTTTGAGGAGATTGGGAATCATGTTTTTAATAAGCAAACGGCATTTTTTAAATCGTAGGAACATTGTTTGAAGGGTCTCTTCTTTTCGTTGATAGAAGTATTGGAAACATTGTTAATAGTTACACAAGAAAAAATGCTTTCCCTACCACGCTACAGCACGTCTCACGCGTCCGGTCTGCGTCTTCGCCGGTGTCAAATATCCACCTTTGACGCGTGGGAACAGCGTAGCGCTAGGATTCAGTGCCCCACGCTAGACGAGAAGCATAGCGCAAGGTTTTCGTTTTAGTCTTTTTCCTACGGGATTTTAAGCAGTATGAAGTAAAGACCAACACATGCCTCAGGCTTTGCACTTTACGAATTCAGGTAATATTTTCATAGTTACAGCAGTCTAGAAACCCCGTTTTTAGCTATTTTGAGAGGCCCGAAAATCATGTTTATAACAAGTGTGCTGAATTTTTAAAAACGTAGAAGCATAGTTTGAATTGTGTGTTCTTATCGTAGTTAAACATAATCTGAATAAGTTAAACGGTTTCGCGTAAAAAAGAATACGCGTGACACGCTGCAACGCCGTCCATGCGCCAGTCGAGGACTCCTCTTTAGTAAATATTGTTTGCAATAACACTCGCGTCAGTTTTTTATCAATCCTGAAGCACTGCTATTTCACTTATTGCTACATATGTAATAAACTTATATATATATAGTATTATGGAATTTATACAAACAAAGCGCTTCAAATTTAAATAATACAAATTGTTTTAAATTAATTTTAATGCTAGTTATTTTACCGCATAATATGTGGGATGTATATTTTAGTAAACGTTTTTGAGGCGGATAAATATTTCCCGAGGAAATTAATACTGTAGCGTGACGTAAGTGCTCTAGCGACGAATGTTCAGTTTAAATTGACTCGGAACCTGTAACATACTCTTATAATGATATCGACGATATTCTTCCACGGCTTTTATTGATTGAAAAATGCAAAATTTTCTTGAAGTTATTTATCTCAAAGGGAAAAAAATTGTCACAATCGTGTATATTACAAACTTTCTTTATTTTTGTTCATTTATTGGAAATTTGCGTGCCTCAGAACATTTTTACGGCCTTGGTGGACGTACACGGGGTAAATAGGAGAACCGGCCAGGGCCTTTATATATAATCACCCGGTCATAAACCTAGAGTGATTTCGGAAACCCTGGAAAACTGAAATCAGGACTGCAGGAACCGGGAGTCAAACCAGGATCCTCCTGAACGTTAGGCAAGACAGTGATATACAGAAAAAAAACTAATGTTTGCACGGAAACAAATATTTGGTGGCAGCTACAAAATATTTCGTGGGTATTTACCCTGCAAAATTTATTTTGTGGTCACCACAAAATCATTTTGTTGACACCACTAAAATACTGTTGCCACAACAAAAATATTTTGCGGTTACTACAAAATTATTTTGCAGGGAATTTTTCCCGCAAAATTTTTCTTTCAGTGTGCTTAGCTTATAAACAACTTTATGACATTTTTCGTCGATATGAAGAAAAAATGCCGCAAGTGTAAATTGCGGGTTCTAATATTTGATATAATAATATTTTTCTGCAAATTTTAGTTTCTAAAATCGTATTAAATAGTTTTACAATATAATTATTCTTTATTTACAGCGAAAGAAGTGCGCTGTATCGTTTGGCGCTATGTCACAAAACGATTGACAAAAAGAGATCCTGTATTAGCAAATACTAAATACTCTCAGCACTACCAGGTTTAGTCTGAACCGATTCTATGATATGGCCGATAACAAATAATTTTATAGACGTCATTCTGTAAATAAACTTATCAAAATTGTAGATGGTCACAAGGAAATAATTTTAGCGGAGTTACAAATTTGGCGGGAAACATGTTAATAGTCATTTATTAATCATAATGTAATTTGTTAGTTTTTAAATGTATTGTTAATTTCCAATTTGCAGTCTAATAACACGCTGTATCCAGATTTTATAATTGCGTAATGAACTTTTAAAAAATATCTTATGTGGTTTAAATGACACGTCGTACTAAATTTAAAAATTTTCAACATTTCGAAAATAATTATCCGACGTAGTCAGAAACTACGAAAGTCGGATATTCGAATACTATTACTAAATACCGTTTGTTATGTGTACCACTTTTGATTTATGGGTTAAAATTTATCGCATTTTCCGCAGACTGTCCTACTGTGGGCTAATTTTATTTATTTTTTGTTAGAACACTGTTTTCAAACCAAATTTTGGGTTATTGATTACTGATAAATATACGTAAACATACATATGAAAACGACTAAAATAATGAATTTCCTGGAAATTCAAACTCGAGTCCTTGCCCGAAACTTAAACGTTAGCAATCATGATACCCAGGCTGCTTCCTGACGAAGACTCAGGAATACCTATTATTTGAATGATGGCAGGTATTCTGAAACATTGATCTAATTCTGTATACTGTAGTTATCTGTGGCGCTACACGTTTCAAGATAACCGGAACCGTCAACAGAAAAGAACACATGTCTACAGTTAAACACGACTTGGTGAAAGTAAATGAAAGATAACCATTATTTTTAAATTTTAAGTACACCTGTGACATTGATAGAAATATGTATGACGGTAACATGTAGGTGGCCGTAAACTATAGGGAATTGACGTAACAATTTTTAGTACCTTTTTAATGTTTTGCAAATACTCCTTTTATTACCATTTGTGGCCTCGGCGAAACAATAAATGTTGACAAAGGACGTGTATGTGAAGAAATAACGATTAAGTAAGGTGGCAGCAACATACGGTTATTCATCTTCACGGCAGGTGGTAAGAACTGGTCAAAACAAAAACAAACATACTCTTTGTGTCAATATATTTTGTTTGTTTTCACTGCGTTGTGCAGTTAGTTTTCTTTTGCAGTAATTAGTTTCAAAAAGTGCGTGAAGCAGAATTACTCACAAAAAATATTTCATTGTGTTAAATTTCTTGTACTTGTAGACACCTGAAATAGCAACCTGTTTTGTCGTGTGCTGATATGTATATGATCTTTGAACGATTCTTGCAATGACTAAGTATTATAAGCTGAACCGTTTTATGGGCATGCGCCATTGCGACTGAATGTTGCAGAGATGCAGAAAACGTCACATTAAAAACAAGTCAGTCAGTCTATTCGTGTCTCGTATTGTTTGTGTTATCGTTGCTGTCCTCGTCCATTTTGTCGCCTTTTTTCATACACCTTACGTTGTTGTTTTATTTAGTTCTTCGTTTTATGTGTCACATTTCTTGATAGACACAACATTCTGTTCCGGAATTGATTTTTTTTTTCCGTGTCGTCTTTCTGGATACGACTATATAGTCGAAATTTCGTGTATGTTGTATGTTTGTTGACAACAGTTTATAGAACTTTTTTTTTTTCGTTGTAGGGTTTTTCTGCAATTTGGCAACATTCGCTCTAAATGGCGTATATGCCCGTAAAAACTGTTCAGTTTACAGTCTTCTTACTGATCCATTAATTTTAGGTTTTAAAGCTGCTTTAAGTTTTATTATAAGTTCACTGTTTACAGATATATATTGTATGCAGTTCAATGTAAGACCTCTGTGTAGTATCGCAAGTGTCTAAATTCCTTTACAATAAAATTAAAGAAAAAGTTGAAGTTGGTACTGACACATTAAAATATAAGTAGCGGTTTTTAAAAACCGAAAGAAAATTATAATTTAAGACTAAAACATATTATTTCCAAAATGCAAAATAAAAAAATTAATAATTTTAAAACTTACAAATTTACATACTATTGTGGATTTCTTTTGTACATACGATGTATAATTCTGTATTTTTTTTGCAATGTTTGAATTATTTCTGCAAGCGAAAGTAGATCGAGAGCTTGTATGCAGACATTGAAAACCGTTCACACGATACCCCGGTTAAAATTTTTCACAATTTACTTTGGGTTTGTATGTATTAATCTGCAAAATAAAAACAAATTGTTTTTTCTTATTTGCCAAGAAAACTAATCTTCATTCCAGAAGGAAATTATATTTGAAGTTAATTTCGGTATGTCCTGCTGCAAAATGCTGAGAAGTACAGGGTTATATAAACCAGAATTATACACACATATGTATGTGTATACAATAATAGCTGCTTCCAAGTCACCTTAAAATATCAATATTATATATTACCTTTCGTAAACTGTGAAGTTTACGGAAAGATTTTCGTGTTATAATATGTTCTGGACTTAGAAAAAAACAGTAATTCACTTTTGTGCCTATAGTACGTAACATTCATAAGAAAAATTGACAGGTAGAATTGTTTTTCTCTATTTTAAACATATTTTTGGAATTCGTAAGTTCTTCGGGGTAGTGGTCAGCTTCACTTCACTTCGGTCTAAACATTCGCTAGAATGAATTACATCAATATAGTAAATAAATTATTTGGTGCTGTGGTATTAATTATATAAAAAAAAATAACGGTTCAATTTTCAGGGACCCGGTAGCTGTAACTTATTCAATGCATTATTTATATGTTTTTGTCCAAAGAATTTGCCTTAACTGCGACAAAAACATAGTGAATTGAAGCCAGTTCTAAGCCAAAACATGGTTACAAAATACTTACGTCATTCGGCGCTATAAACGGTGTTATAGCGAAACTTAGTAATGGCTTGACGTAAAAATATATGTATTGGTTTCCTAATTATCGATCGCCTTTGCCGAGACTTTTTACATCATAATCCTTGGCAAAAAGCAAACATGTCTTTTGCCTTCGACTTATGTATTTTCCCGCTATAGTGCTATGTATGTTTGGGTACATGTTTGGTAGCTAAGCACAATTTTTTTTTTTTAATTTTCAGTTTTTTTTCTAAGCAAATTGCAAAGTTTGATACATACTTAATACCTACTTTCCATTTTTCTACTGGGACAATAATAGATAACTATTACTGAATTATCTTTTGAAATTTGGCATGTGAGTACGAATATGTCCCATGCGTTACGCAGGAAATTGCATATTTCTAACACTTTGTGATATTACAAACACGGAAGTTTTAACACTAATTAAGTTTATTTTCTCTTGCTGCAAGTATTTAGCTCTGCGGTTGCTTTGTAGTCATTTATAAAAAATTCATAAATCGAATCATTTTAATTACTTTGACTCAACACTCAATTTTTTTATTATTTCAATACTCTATTTAAGTTTATTACGTTAGTTTTGTATTATATAGTTCATGTGGCTGAATTTTTAAGCGTGAATAATTTACACTATTACAGATTTTGAAACTTAGAAGTGAAAGAGTTGTAGTGAACTGGTTGTATATTGGCGAAAAAAAAGTCACTAATATAATTGATTGTTTTGTTTTGTTTTAATATGAGAGTTTTTCTCTCCCTCTTTTTTATAGTATTAATAGCGTGTGCTATTACAAGAGTAAAATTACACAACATGCTATTTTTTTTTAGTTATTACAGGCAATGAAACTGCAAATGAAGATACTAGTATGCACTTTTTTTATGTTTCTTATATTTTGAAAACACCGAGCACGCTTTCTCTGGAATGTGTTTCTTTCCGTAGATACGTACATTGAGAATGCGTATAATATTTATCAACATAACGCTGACAGAGTACACTCACACAATTTCGCATTCTTGAAACTTATTCTACGTAACATCGTCTGTTACTTTAAGAGCCCGGCGAAAAAAAAAAAAAAAAAAAAAAAAAAAAACGTTTGCGTTATGAGACAGCAGTTTGCATTTACAGCGAAGACGATTCAAGCAATGGAACTAAATAAAACGTGTTTGCACAAGCTTATGAAAAAAACATCCTAGGTCAATCGCGGCTCTTTATAGAAGCTATGTTGTTTTACCAGTTTCTTCAAGGCTGCCAAAGGGGTATAATTTCCATTATGGCCTCATGCCCGTAGTTGCGCAGGTTTAACGCGAGGCAGCAAACGCTTAATTCCACATATTTCGAAAGGTAAACTAATGTCCTATGATGAACATGAACTTTTAATGTTATTGCCAAGCTCAGAAATGTACTTTGTGTTATTACCTTGAGTTCTGCAGTACTGCCAGTATAGGTAAAAATCTATATCAATTTTTGTTTCGTTTGTGTCTCGGAAGACTACATTTCATAAAGTATATTTATTGACTGATATATAATTCTATTAAGCGATATTTCAGTTTCTTACTGGGACCACTGTATTAAGGACTTAGACTTTCTAGCTATTATGCTCTTCGTTTCTACACGTCAAGTATAAGAGATAAACTACTGTTGCTGCAAATAGAAATAAATTACATATGTCAGTTTATTCTCCCTCTGATTTTAAATAACCTATAAATGTGATCGAAAAATTAGTAAATAATGAGCATATCATATACCGCGAAGTAAATAAGCCATATTTTACGATTTTTCATGTAAATAAACCCAAACAAAGACAAAATCTACGAATTTTGATTAACAAAAAAATATATTTTTAAACTCTTACACGTGTTCTCGAATTCACAAATAACGGTAAACTTCATATTAAATTATCACTGGCATGTTTTATTTTTAATTTTAAAAGATTATTGATGCATAGTAGGCGATAGTATCAGAGCACAGCTGACGTCGCAGATAAATTAAAGAATTAAAACTGTGTTTTGAAACAAAAAACTGAGTCCGTAAAATGGCAAGGTGCAGGGAGACAGAAGTTTTTTTTATATTCTTAATTTGAATGTGCTACTGTAATAATAATAATTACTTAGGCTTTCTTAGAGAACTGCATTTTTATTAAATATACCTCATTTTTAACCTTGTTGTTCTTAACCACGTTCTTTGCGGAAATCAGACAATGTTCTTTCACGTCCAATTAAATCGGTTGTTAACGTTTCTCACAAAATGTACAGAGTGATTCTTGAGAAGGCACCGCCCCACACAGGACATATTTCTCACATAATTAGGAGCAAAGGTGAGTGAGTGATTATGGTCAGTGTTTAACATCGAAGTCTTCAGCGCTGGTGAGGGGTGACATGAGGTGAACATGGAGCAGCGCCGGAATGAAACGGGAAATCCCCGAGAAAACCCTCCGACCAGCGACATCGTCTGGCACGATTCCCACTTGCAAAAATCCAGGGACCGACCCCACCGGAAATCGAACCCAGATCGCCTTTGTGGGAGGAAAATGGTCTGACCATTCGGTCACCGCGACCCCTCGGAGAAAAATGGGAAATAATAATGTATGGGTCGCTGTTTACATAATAATCGGCAGTTGTACTACTATGTCTAGTTCACCGACGGGGCACATTTCACACGGGATAGCATTTACAATTTGCGCTGTTCCCAGGACGTTTGACTGGTGTGGTTTATCTGTGACTGTTGATGCTCCAATACTCATTTTTATTTTAAATATTAAGTGTGTTTGAAGATATTTTTTTATTTTAGGTATTTATTGTTTTTTACTTAATACTTAATATATTTGGATGAGTTTAGCCCGACTTATTGCATTCGCCTCCAGTAGTCCTTGCTCAGGCATATATAGCATTAATTACAATTATTCTATCATTTTATTTAACTGTATATTAAATCATTTTTAATTGATGTAAGATATTTTTTCCTACATGATTGCCTATATAGACCACATACCCTTCCACTGCCCCCTCTAACACAGGACCTTCGTTACACACGTAACAAATCTCCCTTCAGTCATTTAACTATAGTTTATTTGGTTAATTTATGTTTATTTTACATATTTTTACTTTTCTTATATTGTAACATTATCCTTGCGTTCCTTCAATTGTTTTTTTCATGGATTTTATTTAATTCCGCTTTCTAATTCCGACCATGGTGCCTGTCATATTTATTACTGTAATTTACAATTGAATTAAAAGTTTTTAATCAATTAAATATATTTTTTCAGTACGTGATTAGCTCTAGGCCACATACCTACTATTGGACAAACTTAAAGTTAATAAAAAACCATAAGCACATTTTATATTTATATAATAATGTAGCCTATTACTTGTAATCTATAAACCTTTAAACGAAAAAACATTGAAACCCTTGTAAGAATAATATTAATAATTATTTTAATCATGTTTGATGTGATTAGTCCTCACCGTACTGCAGTTTAGAAATAGTGTGTCCTTTTTGCTGTTTTAAAACCACAATAGTTAATACTTATTTGTCTGAAATTTGGAAGAAAAACAGATGTAGTCAGTGGTGGATTTAGGGGGGTGGGCAGGTGGCCCGGCCCCCACTTTTAGCCTTAAAATTTTAAAGTGCTATATTCAATTTCTTGTTTAGGAAACGCCTGAAATAGCGCCGTTTTGCACCTTAAAAACAAAATTTTTTCGGGGGAGAACCGCCTTTGACTCGTGGTGTGGACGTATAGCTACTTTTCAAGGAATTACGTATTTCCTTTCTCCCCTTTTTTCTCTTCACCGTGTATGTGTAGAGTAAGGGGTTGGGCCTACGATTTTTTGGTAAGAACAACATTGCACAATCTTGTTTTTAACTGCCAAAGAGGGGTGTTATAAGTTCTACATGTGTGTCTGTTTGTGGCATCGTTGCTCCTAATCTGATAAACAAATTTCGATTTTTTTAAACCGACTTTATCGAAGATGTTCTTAGCTATGATTCAAGAAACATTCATTTGAAGATCATCAGCTCTTTTCTAGTTGTTGAAGGGATGTGAGCTACTTCTACCGGTCTGATCGATTCGAAAGTATCCTGTTACTTCAATGATATTACAATAACATTGTCACCTTGACTTGATGCTGCAGCATCATCTGGAATCTGTAGGATACCCAACTCCTCACAGACTTGCAGTTTTTCTAAATACAAGTTGTATACTTGTCATGATTTACGTGCACATTTCCAAGAGTACTTCATGGTTATTGGCAGGGTAACGTTGTACAGATGCGTCGCTCATTTGACTGAGCCAATATGAATGAGGTTACTACGACACCACATGTCTGCGATTTGCTGTTAGAAATCCAAGATGACTTTAAAACGTCCAATCACTGACCATGAAGCATAGCTGCAGATGTGCACAAGGCATGGGAACCTGTGGGCTGCGAAGTTCTCACCAAAAACCAATGGTTTTGGCAATGAGTGTCAAATTTTCGACATTCCTGAAAATGATTGGTTTCTTGAAGATACAATCAAGCTGTTCCGAAGTTTAGTCAGACAGATGGTATCCAGATGACTGAATCTTTGATTAGCTGATACTACCTGCGCGGAACACAACGAGGTACCGATTCTGGTATATCGTATCAGTCGGGGTTTATCCCGCCTTCCTCACGCTTATTCCCAGTGTCGTGCGAAGCAACAGCTCAATTACATGATCACGGCTTTTCCTCGCATTTAGTTCGGGCCGCGAAGCGTACTAAATGAGTCTATATCGTGTAGGACGCGATAACAACCTCGCCGGAGCGAGTTTTCGTAAGAATAGGAAACAAGGGCGTAGCCAGGATTCGTGTAAAGCAGGGGTTTTGACCTGGGAACTTTGTACCGACCACCTCTTTAAAGCTGGGGGTCCGGGGGTCCTCCCCCGGTAAAATTCGGATTTTATGGTGCAAAATACCAATATCTTAGCTGTTTTCGTGACTAAACATTGAATACACTACCGGTAAAAATATAAATTTTTTATGTGAAATTTTTCTAAATTCCATCCCTTCAAAGCTGAGAGTTACAAACGTCCACTAGAGACCTGAACAATTCGCAGATGCTGGCCTCCAAGAATATTCAAGCAGACAACAAATGTTCATTGGCTGCTTTAGGCTGTTCACTTTGAAATTAACACTCCGCAACACTCATAACGACCAAAAACTATATTTAATTTCTGCCAAAGACGTAATATTTTTAGAGGTGTAAAACATTTACACTGGTTTTTAGTTAAATTGATGTTTTAGATTAAAAATGGTAAAGATGAATACAAAATGGCTGAATGAAAATTTTAAGTAGGGCTCACTTTACCGTGAACAGTCTATAGATGACACAGTGATACCTAGAGACCTGAAAAATTCGCGTTTTCTTTTTGTCCCAAGCTATAATTCCAGCAACTGTAAGTTCGTGCAACTTTCGCAGTTGGCCCGTGAGGTATTTGACGCTTCCTGGAAGTCGCTTAGCCAATAGTACAGAAGCAACTAAATGCTGGCCTGTATCACTGCGTCATAGAGTAGCCAGTGAGCAGATAATGTCTGCTTCAATGCACATATCTTTTTGGAGGCTAGAACCCGCGAATTTTCCCGGTCTCTAGTGATACCTCATGATTAGAGATGACGGTATATCGCGAAAATGTTTTGTGTCAACATACCCTTGAAAACTCTGTAGTCAGTTGCAACACACATGATTGGACGATGTACGTCTGACATAATGTAGCTGTCTGTAGAACAATAATAGGCATCAAATATTAATAGCGGGAGTCTTATTGCCTTAGTCAAATAGGGTAACAACTTCACGTACAAGCGAAAGCCAGTAATATATTGATGAGCTGAACGTGGGTTGGAAACAAACAGTCAAGTTTTCCCGCGATAAACCATTATTAAATTTTTTTATTGGCTTAGTTCCCCCCAGGAGGTGCCACGTGATTCAAGGGCCAGTTACAAATGAGACACTAACTCACAATTCTTCGAATTATAGGCTCCACCATAAACAAAACACGAATTTTTCAGGATCCTGCGGCAATCACTGACTACTAGAGATAGGAAATTTCGCGAAAAGATTTTTGCAGCACTTTGTTTCAGAGCCGTACGTGCGCACCTGCATCTCGGCTTTGTGGTCAGTGATTGGATACCCGTAACACCCAGCGTGTGGAGGTTAAACCCGCAAATCACAGACGTGATGTGTTGCAGTTATCCGTATGCATATTGGCAAACAACTCTGCATGCCATGAGGTTGAGCTGCAGATGAGCACGCTAGACACTGAATCAAAGTGGGGCAAAAATCTTTTCACCAAAAATTCCTGTCCCTACTGACCACTAAGTTAAGCCGTAGATGTGCAAATAAGTCGTGAGACAAGCTGGTACAAAGATCTTTCCTTGAAACTTTCCTGTCGCTAAAATAATCTTCAATCAAGGCGTAACGTGCTACAATGTTTTAGAGACTGTTTTTGCAACTAAGATTTAAGCGATTCCTTATTCTCCTTTCACGCTGCGTGTTCAGGCGTGCTAACTTGTCAAGGCCCGCCCACGCCTGCATAAAAAACCGCCTCGTCTAGCGAGCTACGTGCCGCGCCTAGTGATTTGCTAATTATCGCCTCACGATGTGAAGATTGCTTGCTGCGCACAGTGTTGCAAACTCCTCTGTACTAAAAATGGTCGTTAGCATTTGAAAACTTCTTGACTCGATAAAAATACCGATAAACAAATCTTAAAGAACTGTTAGTCATAGTGCACAACTGCGCTACATCATAATTTTCTTCGCCTCAGGCCAATTTAATATGACAAGTTGTGTCGCTTCTCCTCCTAATTCTTCCCCACCGATAACTTCAGTAATCAATGGGTATGAAGCCTTGCACATTATGCTTTACCCCCTCCCTTCCGCTCTCTCACTCTCTCTCTCTCTCTCTCTCACACATACATACGTACACACATAAAAGCAAAATACCACTGACTAAATGACTCATTCATCAACGCCCAGCCCAAGAACCACAAGACTTACACTAGGCCTTCTCAATAGGCGGCCCGTGGGCCAGATGCGGTCCGCAGAGAGATTTCTACTGGCCCGCCATCAAAACGTCAGAAATCAGCGAAAATGTTTTGTTATAATAATTTAAAGGCTATTTCTTAATAGTTATAGTTATGTCAATGTAATCTCTGCGTATGACAATGATTTATGCTAGACTAACATTAAGTTCAATTAAATGATTCCGTACAATGCCTATAATTATTGACTGCATTTTTTTTTTACTTTTGGCCCCGGAGTGTTATTGGTAGTTATAAAATTGAAGCAAGTGGCCCGAAGGTACATTTAATTGAGAGGTCCTGGGTTAGGTGGCGTTAGGTTAGGATAGGTTAAGTTGGGCTAGGTTAGGTTAGGTTGGGTTAGGTTGCGTTAGGTTAGGTTGAGTTAGGTTAGGTTGGGTTGAGTTAGGTTAGGTTGGGTTGAGTTGGGTTAGGTTAGGTTAGGTTGGGTTGGGTTAGGTTGGTTTGAGTTAGGCTGGGTTAGGTTGGTTTGGTTTAGGTGGGTTTAGGTCTGGCTGGGTCAGGTTGGGTTAGGTGAGGTTGCGTTAGGTTAGGTTGGGTTAAGTTGGGTTAGGTTGGGTTGGGTTAAGTTAGATTTTATGGTTACGTTGCATTAGGTTAAGTTGGGTTCAGTTAGGTTAGGTTGGGTTCAGTTAGGTAAGGTTCGTTTCAGTTAGGCTGGGTTGGGTTAAGTAGTAAATTGGACTGGGTATGTGTAAGTTTGTGCATACCAGTGCTAGTTATTGATGGGGTTGTGCTGGTTAGTGCAAGCGAGGACAGTCTGGTGCAACTTAGTGCAGATTGGTGCAACTTAGTGCAGTCCGGTGCAACTTAGTTGAGGCTACGGCAAGTTAATGCAGTCTTGGGCAGATTATTGCATGCTAGAGCAAGTCATTGCATGCTAGGGTAAGTCAGTGCATGATAGGGTAAGTTAGTTCATGCTAGGGCAAGTTAGTGCATGATAGAGCAAGTAAGTGCAGGCTAGAGTAAGTTAATACAGGCAAGTGCATGATAGTTTAGGTTAACTGAAATTTGTGCACTCTAATGCAAGGTTGTGCAGGCTTGTCACATTAGTGCAGGTTAATCCAACTATTTACATGTAAATCTAAATTATGCATGTCAATGCAAGTCTGTACTAAAGCTGGTTAATAGTGGTTAATGCAAGCTATTGCAGGCTAGTGCGATCTACTGCGGAAAATATTAGGCTGGTACAAGTTAGTGCAGGTCAGGGCAAGATATTGCATGCTAGTGCAAGTTAGAGCAATTCTTATCATATTAGTGCAAGTTACTGCAGGTTAGTGCAAGTTACTACAGGTTAGTGCAACTTACTGCAGGTTTGTGCAACTTAGTGCAACTTACTGCAGGTTTGTGCAACTTAGTGCAGGTTAGTGCACCTAAGTGCAACTTAGTGCAGGTTAGTGGAACTTAGTGCAGGTTAGTGCAACATAGTGCAGGTTAGTGCAACATAGTGCAGGTTAGTGCAACTTAGTGCAGGTTAGTGCAACTTAGTGCAGGTTAGTGCAACTTAGTGCAGGTTGGTGCAACTTAGTGCAGGTTAGTGCAACTTAGTGCAGATTAGTGCAACTTAGTGTAACTTAGTGCAGGTTAGTGCATACTAGGTTACATTAGGTTGGAAAAGCTTAGGTTGGGTTAAGTTGGGTTAGGTTACATTAAGTTGGGTTAGGTTGGGTTAGGTTAGGTTAGGTTAGGTTAGGTTGGGTTAGGTTAGGTTAGGTTGGGTTAGGTTAGGTTAGGTTGGGTTAGGTTAGGTTGGGTTAGGTTAGGTTAGGTTGGGTT
>PNEQ01082094.1:21845-56595 GCA_003012365.1 Medauroidea extradentata | reverse complement strand
TTGCATTAGGTTAGTTTGGGCTAAGTTAGGTTAGGTTAGGTTGAGTTAGGTTAGGCTGGGTTAGGTTAGGCTGGGTTAGGTTAGGTTGCGTTAGGTTAGGTTGGGATAATTTGGGTTAGGTTAGGTTAAGTAAGGTTAGGTTGGGTTAGGTTACATTAGGTTAGGTTGGGTTAAGTTGGGTTGAGTTGGGTTGGGTTGGGTTAAGTTGGGTTGAGTTAGGTTAGGTTGGTTTGAGTTAAGTTAGGTTAGGTTGGTTTGAGTAAGGCTGGGTTAGGTTGGTTTGAGTAAGGCTGGGTTAGGTTGGTTTGAGTACGGCTGGGTCAGGTTGGGTTAGGTGAGGTTGCGTTAGGTTAGGTTGGGTTAAGTTGGGTTCGGTTGGGTTGTGTTGGGTAAAGTTAGGTTAAATTTGGTTGGGTTAGGTTGCCTTAGGTTAGGTTGTGTTAAGTTGCGTTAGGTTAGGTTGGGTTAGGTTAGGGTGGGTTAGGTTGGGTAGGCCTTCTCAATAGGCGGCCCGTGGGCCAGATGTGGCCCGCAAAGGGATTTCTACTGGCCCGCCATCAAAATGTTAGAAATCAGCGAAAATGTTTTCTTATAATAATTTAAAGGCTATTTCTTAATAGTTACGTCAATGTAATCTCTGCGTATGAAAATAATTTATGTTAGACTAACATTAAGTTCAATTAAATGATTCCGTACAATGCCTATAATTATTGACTGTTTTTTTTTTTTTTTTTTTTTTTTTTTTTTTTTTTTTTTTTTTTTTTTTTTTTTTTTTTTTTTTTTTTTTTTTAACTTTTGGTCCTTAGTGTTTTTAGTAGTTATAGAATTGAAGCAAGTGGCCCGAAGGTACATTTAATTGAGAAGTCCTGACCTAAACACATGACATTTTGATGGTAGCTTCCCCTTAAGACGCAGGAGCGCACTAAGAAGAAATTTCGAAATTCGAAAATTAAGTAGGTGAAAAGGGGTGAATATTTTTTTTTCCAATTGAATCCATGATAGTGTTAAAACCCGTTGCGATTTATAGGTGATTTATGCTTCAGAATGAAACTTACGAAAATGTATATTACCTAATTTTTCGATTCGTCGAAATTAGTCAATTAGAGAGGTTGAAAGCTATGAAATGTGTTTTCAATAAATGCCCGATAACTATTAAACTGTTGATATATCGTATTGATTTTATCTTAATAATGAAGTTTGCGCATATCACTAAAACCGAGTTCAAGGAAGTTTTGCAATCCGACTTCAAAGAGTAAACGTAGTTTAAATTAACCCTCTGTATCTCCTAAAATTGTTGCTATATCGAGATGATTTCTGAATAGTTGTTAAACTAGCATAAATACATACAATTTATTGAATGATATTTAAAAATTCGACAATTGAGGGAGGTGGAAATCTCGAAAATCATATCTGACATTGGATAAGTAATTTAAAAGTTGCCGTCCTGTTGATTGGGGCCTACGTTTACCTCTTTGGGCACGGATTGTATATACACATTCATTAATTTATTTTTTATCAATTCTGACGGCCTGTCTAGGAGTAATTGTTTGGAACCTTGGCGGTATAGGCGGTTCGGGATAAAGTGAGCATACAAAAAAGCCCGGCTAAGTTCTGTTTTCAGCCAGTTCGTATCTTTCTCCTCGTAACGGTTAACGATGGGGCATATCTAACCACAATGGACACATCACTTCATGTTTGCGCGTGTAAGATAAATTGTGTAGTTAGTATGGATCAAAACAGTTTAATAAAAGGAAGTTTCTGAATTACCTGAAACACAATTATGTCGATTTCGTTTGAGTTTCTTTCAGTATTGTTGTATTTAAATAGGGAACCCACGGAACTATATTGCGTAATTTCGCTGCCAACCATACAAGCAGTAAGGAGACTATGTGTAATGTTGAATTATATGCAGTAACGGCTAGTGCTATTTTACAAAGGTTAAATTTTTTGTCTTCATTTTATCCCGAATGACTAATAAAAGGTTTAAGGTTCGAATCTCGTGTACGGCAAGACGGCGAAGAAATGCTGTGATATTATCCTATAGGGCGTACACGTGCCTATTAGTGGCAGCTGGCAGATGAGTTAATTTTATATTTGAAATGTACGACGACGTTGTTAAATGTTAAATGAATAGTGTACGAAGTCACGACGGGGAGTGTTGAAAACGTCCGGGAAAACGGGAGATCCATGAGAAAAGTCACCGACCTACGGTATCGTACAGGCATGATTATCACATGTGAATATTCGGTAGATTCTTGACTGAAATCAAACACTTATTACAATAAAGTTAATAATTTAAGAATATCGGGTAAAGCTGCGGTCGGACAATTAGTATGTATATACATACATACATATAAAGGATATTCAAAAATAAACTAATAACAAGCGAATCCTGGACTAAAGTGGAGACGAAAATATAAGTGGCAAAATGTTGTATGACAACATTTCAAGTGCACAATATGGCAACACTGCATGGAGAAAGTTCCGTCTTGAGTTCCACATCCATGTATTGTTTCATGTATGTAACGTCAAGTAAATGTAAAGTCATGTTTGTACAGCTCGGGATTTTAACCTGCACCCATAATATTCAGGTCTGAACAGTAGTAGTTAGATAAGTAAGATATATGTGGAGAGCAAGAGGGGACTAACTACAGAACTACTATGCTATGTTGTCACATTGTGCATATAAAATGTCATAGTAGAACATTTTGCCTCTAACATTTTCGTTGTGTGAGTATTATGCGTTTGTTCTTGATGTCCTGCATACGCGTGCATGTGTGTGTATCTGTATATATATGTATGTATATACATACATACATACACAGGATGAGTCGGGAGGAAAGTGCAATATTCTGGCACGTGATAGTACTGGTCATTGTGATTAAATAAATTCATATGAACATGGGGTCAATATGTGACGATTATCGAGATAGCCTCGTTTGAATGAAAAACACTGAAAACCTGTAAACATATCTAATTGTTTTATTTTTGTGTTTTTGTGTTCTCGTTTTATATATATATATACACATATATACACACATACATATATTTACACATACATAATACATACACAATCCCTCGCTTTTGCAGAGATCCTGTGAAACATTTTTGCTTAGTCGTTATTCCGGTCATCGGCGGAATTACAGTTATGTATACTTTTGTCCAGAGATTTGATTTGTACTTGGGTAATCGATCAACTTTTAAGACATCGTAAATCTCACTAGACAGAACTTAACCTATTGAGTTTTTAATGCTATCTGCCTGGCGTTAGAACTGCACTGCAACGTTACGTTATTTGACGAAATTTGAAGCACGTCTCAATGTTAACGTAATGGTATAGGTATATATCATTTAAACGTCCCGATTTATTGTTAAGTAGACCTATTCACTGCAAGTAAAAACACGCAGAAATGAAACGAGGTTCCGTAGGATGTGAAATAGTAGAATTCAATATGGCTCCCTCCATTGTCTCGGCATGCTTCATATGGCCTATACGGAAAACTGTTAATTTTAAATTGCGTAGCAATGGATGAAGATATTTTAGTCTTCCTGTACTTTCAAGAAATAATTATATCCGGGTGCGAGCGTAAAACGCCTTTTGAAACTGCATTATTTCAAAATATACGTACGGGTTAACGGCGAACGTACGAGAGAGATGTGCCTTGGACAGTGCTCTATAGTCACCTACAATAAAATAGTGCGTCCAAGGTTTGAATTCTCGAACGTACACGATTACGATAGTGATAATAATATGGTATGATGAGGGTATCATAGGTCAAAGATATCGCAGAAGCAGATTTACATTGTTTGCCCCGAAGGATGGCATGTAATGAGGTCCTACATATAGGAGAAGCGCCGGAAGATCCCCGAGAAAACCCGTCGACTAGCGGCATCGTCCGACACGACTCCCTCCATGTGAAAGTGTGGAACTGATCCCGTCTGGAATCGAACCCGGATCGCCTAGCTTGGACTCAAGTGCGCCAGGCACTGCGACAACTGCGGCCTGTACGATTACGATGTTTCCAGCAAACGTCAGTACCATATTTAATTCGTGTGAGGGTTGGCGTCACTCGTAGAGCCAGGGGCGAAGCCAGGGGGGTGTTTTAGGTGTCCAAACACCCCCCGAAATTAAAAAAAAAAAAATATGCATCGTTAAAAATATTATAATGTCATGCAAAAATGTATGTAATTTAAATCCAATATTTTAGTTACAAACCTACTTAAATAGCACCAATTTGCTTCCTAAAATCAAGACAACCCCCCAAAATAAATCCTGGCTACGCTCTTGATAGAGCGGAAGCACTAAATTTGACCTAAACACACACTTCGCGTTTCGTAGTACACATGTCAGTGAACTAGCGTGCGTAGTCTTCCCGCCGATAAACCAACCTGAAATAGATTTTCGGTTGTGACACTTATAATTTTCTGACTTAATAGTTAAGGCAAATGTTTGCTTCACACTGCGTATGCTTGCATGTATTGAAAAATAAGTCATACCTAAAAATGTCCGTGGAAACAACCATTTTAACCACGTAAGATCGCGATTACATCATCTTCAGAGTTTCATGGAGAACTTGGAATACATACGCGCGTAACATTATATTTTAAGGTAGAATGGAAGGTGATTTGCTGATAACTCTGCAACCAGTGACACACGAAAACAACACACTGACTTGAAACTAAAGTAGTAAGAAAAGTAATTGCACGATTTCAAAGATTCAAATTCCATGTGAAAGAGAAAGCCACAATGATTAATTGCTGCATATATCATTCATAAACTATACATACATTTTTCATGTCGAAATTAAATGTCAATTTGAAAAACACTACTTTTAATTCACTAATTTGCAAAGTAGTAAGAGTTTTTTTTTTTTTCTTTTAGAATTATCTCGAAATAAATTTTTTTCTTTAATCTGTGGTTTCGTACTAATTAATGTTAATGCATGAAAAAAACTCGTACAATTAAATACTTACGTAAATAATGTTTTTTTAACCAAAAAAAGTCAAGTTTTACTTGAAAGCATGAATTTTTTCAGAGCTATAGAGCTAAGTACGAATTTTTATTTGCTCTTTTGGTACTTGCAGATAGATTCAGCAGTTTTCTCGTGATCGTTGAATTATGATAATGCTTATTGATTTACCTCATGAAGTGCTGCTCTCACTAGATGGTAGCGTATTTTGTAACTGCTAGAGTTGACCACCTGCTGTGACTGGGAGCGAGTCATTTATGTACACAAAGTCGTCTCTAGACGTTTTATTTTCAGTCAGATCCCAGCAAGAGCTTCAAACAACGCCGCCAGAGCCCAACCTAGGCGATCGGCAATGGCAAAGGCCAGGGGAAAAACAGAATTGTTTGCAGAGAAGATTTTTTTCTGCACGTGTTACTATATTGACTCATATGTCAAAAATGGCTATCGTATTGACACGTAGCCTAAGTGTATGAAAACCTGATCTTTGAGTTACGCATTAAAATTTTTTACCAAAGTTAATTGTGAATTCAAATAGATTTTTCCACCTGATGTCACGTACTAACGCCACGTAAAACGAAAATCACTGCTGTATTTTGTCGTAACTCACTTAACGGGCGTTGTATTACTGCTTATTGAACTCCTCCTCTTTTCCAACTACACTAATAAAAATAACATAATTATACTCATAAACCACCCACACAACTACGACATAGTGTTATAATCTGCATCGAAAGCTTGGTCTGCGGTGGCCGAGAGGTACCGGACGCTTCCGCATCGCCGCTGCACCAAACATTTAGTAAAAAAAAGAGGTCAGACCTCTCGCTTTCCTCCAAGGCGATCTGGGTTCGATTCTCGGCGGGATCGGTCCCCCGGCATGTGGGAATCGTGCCGGACGATGCCGCTGGTCGGCGGGTTTTCTCGGGAATCTCCCATTTTCCCCGCCCGTTCATTCCGGCGCTGCTCCATACTCACATCATGTCACCCCTCACCAGCGCTGAAGACCTCGCTGCTAAGCTCTGACCAAATCTCTCACTCCACTCACTCCTGCATCGAAAGTTGGCGAGCAACAAACTATACCACAGACGTTGAACGTACCATGCTCAGCGACGTCGTACGGCACGATTCGCACATACAAGAATACCAAATCACCCCGAAGGGTATAGAACAAGAACCGCCTCGGTAGGAAGCCAGCGCTCTCGAAGCTTGACCACCGCGGACCTACTGTGTTTTCATTAAGGGTGTTCAGGTGGGGGAAAAACTTAATTTTATATTTGCATAAAACAGTGTTAGTTTTGTATATGTTACTAGGAATACATTTTCTTCTCATAAAAAAAATTAGCTCAGCCATTTTTTCCGTAGTGGCATTTCAAAGTCAAATCTTGCATGTTAGATCATACACCTCCCGATAACAAATTAAAATAATGAAGCTAAATAATTCACAGTGAAAGTACATGTAACTGGCTAGGGCTTTAAGTATACAAAAACCCATTCAATCAATTTTTTTAAATATTTTTACAAAATATCTGAAATTTGAAATTTTTTGCTATTTTTAGAATTTTTTTTCAATACAAAAATATTTTGTATTTGATTTGTATATACTTAAAGCCCTAGCTCGTGACATGTACTTATTTTTTTCGTATAATTTTGTTGATTGGTTTTCGGGTGGTGTATGTACTATAAACATGCAAATTTTGACTTTGAAATGCGGGAAATTCGCTGAGCTAATGTTTTTTTATTAGAAGAAAATGTACTCCCAAGTGACGTATACAAAACTAACACTGTTGCATTCAAATATAAAATTATAATTTTTCCCCACTTGAACTACCTTAAGGGGATTCACCAGTCTGGGATTTTCTGCAAAATCAGTGTTTGCGCCTACACGTGTAACTTCGTAAGTAATTTATATAACAATACGAGTTTTTTAAGGGGTGGTAGGAAAGTATAACCTACGCCATTGCACCTCGCTAGCTTCTAATTGGTTCAACTTGTGAAGCGCACCGACATACCTTGGCACCGCCCGACCCTTCCAAACCTTACACCGACGTTTGCACGTCCCCCAATTGCACGCAAATTAGATCTGTAACACTGGGGTATTATTACATGTATCGAAAGCCAAAGGATTAAGTTATGCTTGCCAGGATGTAGTTTTCTATTTTACCTTAAGGCACCTAGGCGCCAAAGCTGTAAAATGGTACTTTCAGCCAATTTCACACATTTTTTGCACTGGAAATATAATCAATAGGAAAAAGGTAAGTCCTGGCGGGCGTATGTTGTACTTTTCTACTATCCCTTAAATAAACTCGTATTCCTATATCAATTACTTACGAAGTTACACGTGTAGGCGCAAACACTGATTTTACAGAAAATACCTGACTGATGAATCCCATTACGTTCTGCATATCGTGTGCCTGTAGATTAACTCAGCAGTTATCTAATCTGCCTTTATAAGCGTACAATAATAAATCATACATTATGTAATAATTATTTACTAGTGCCATACATTTACCATTTTTAATCCACGATATATTCCGTCTATAATGTATCGACTATGCAGCACCAATGTTTTGAATACAGCGGTAAATTTAGGAATTTGCTACATATAATTCAGTTATTTTTTACTGACTACTTCGCACACGCACGAGTCCCAATAAAACGCGGAGAGTCACGTATGAGCCCCAGCCCTGGGTTGGATCAGGACTTAGAGTGATGTCGACACATCGTGAAAATGCGAAACAAGGATGACCGAACCGGGAATAGAATCAGCGTCCTCCAGTATGCGAGTCCAGTGATTTACAACTGTCCAAACTCGCTGGGTAATCATGGCGAATAATTTATTTTCATCCAAACGACATAGAAAAACATTTCAATTGATTTCATTGGTAAACAGCTACAGGAAAATGAATAATCGCAGATACAACAGGAAAGTGGCTCGTCTCTTTACTTTCACGTTCTATCATTTGCAAACTGAAGTCACGCTGTGTTACACTGCAGGTTAAGGGATAGAAAATTTCTCTACAAAATATATTTTTGGAGAATGAAATACAGTGAGATATAGTGAGAGGGTAAAGCAAGGTGGATTTGGAGCAGTTATCGAATAAAAAGTTATCAGCTGAAGCATTGCACGCAGCTGAACGGTTTAGGCAGGCGGTTACCTTAAATCTAGCAAATGCTGTAATTTTTTTTTTATTTTGAAGAATATATATATTTTCACTTCTTCGTAATCTACACTATAGAACATCTTTGGTCTTTATTATGTGATTTTCCAAGGACACCACAATTCGTTACTATATATAGTTTTTTTTTTTTTTTTTTTTTTTTTTCACAAGTAAATAAAATATACGGGTCGTTGGAACAACGGCATCTTGTTTTTTGAAAATGGCCATAATATCCATTAACTGATTTTTTTTTGTTATTTCTTAACAGTGTGATAAAATTTTTTTTTACGTATGCACAAAACATTGGTATTACGGAGTCGCACATACACCGTTAAAATTCTCCCTAAATAGAAATGGAAGCTATTAAACCATAGAAGGTATGGGACACTTGCTATTCTTAAGCTTGTAAACAGAGCACATATTGAGCATTGTTACTATATTAGTCTGATAACGTCAGTGCAGGAACCCTGTCATTGATGTATGGAAAGCAATTTTACTCTACCTACTTTATGAACACTCATATACATCGGTATTGTAAGATTACGAATAACGATTTTACTCTGCAAGTATAAGTTCAGTTACGCAACAGCAATCTCTACTGCTTATCTTACAACATTAAGCCGGTACAATTCAACAGTGTGCACTTATATTCAAACCAAATTAACTGAAAAATATTTTAAGTTTTACGGGTTAAAGCCGCTGGAAAGAAACCAAAAATTGTAATTTTACAATCGTACCAAACAAATGCTCAACTCGTAGACTAAGAAAATAGTTGTTGTTTCCCGCAGTTTCAAAATTAGTAAATGGAATGAACTTTATACCCGTCTCGGTAGCATTATCTTGTGATGGCGGGCACGATCTACCGCAATTTTCATCACCGTGTTTTATTTTTCATTCTTACCATTTTTTTTTTCATTTTAGGCACAAAATGTGACTAAATTTGGCTCTTATGAAATTTTTTTATATCTCGCGGTTTTCGCGTAATGGCTTGTTAAAGTCAAAATTTGCATGTTTCCGTTTTAAGGACTACGCTAAAACCAACTGACATACCAAACTAAAAAAAATTCACAATGGATGAAGACGTCGCAGGCTACAATGTCACGTACATAAAAACAAAGAATACACTTTTTTTTAATTTAAATAAAAATGCAGAAATTTAAAATTCTAATTGGAAAAAATGCAATAATTTCTTTAAGAATGCAAAAATATTTTTTTTTTTTGGTTAAACATAGTTGATTTGTAGCCTACAACATCGCTATTCACTGTGAATTTTTTCACTTTGGAAAGTGAGTTGGTTTTAGTGTCGTCCTTAAAACGGAAACACGCATATTTTGGCTTTAACGAGCCATTACACAATAACTATGTGAGATAAACCATTTTTACAAGAGGGAAATTTGTTCACATTTTGTGTCGCAAAGAAGAAAAAAATAATCGGTACAGGTATAAAAATAAAACCATGGTGATAAATATTGCGGTAGACCGCGCCCTTAAAGCGCTTCAGTATATAATACACCCCCAGTGCAAGAATCATCGAACGTTCACATGGAAGAGAATGTCAAAGTCGTGATTTTACTGTCCTCTGTTTTTTTCTACGACGTTTCGATTTTGTGTTCTGAAAGTTGATGGCCTTAGGGGAGACAGTTGGGGCTATTAGGTGAGGATGAGTTTGCGATGGTTCGCCATTGCCGCTCGCAGGAATGGGGTAAAGGGACAAACACAAGGCCCAGTTCTGAACCCTGGAGGGAGGGGTTACATTAAATTCGCACCACCCGGGCCTAGAATCGAGCACGGGACGGTTGGTCCACCGGCCAGGAGTTATGACCGCTGAGATAAATTATAAATTAAATTATTCATAGCGAAAGTTAGCATGTAAATGATACCACTGTGGGGTGATTCAAGATTTATCTTTACTTTAGCAAAGGCTTTTTTTCTATTATTTCTTTTAGTTCCACCAAATTTTAAACAATTAAAAATAATACCGAACCATTTCTTCATGTAATCAGAAAAGTCACCTGAAGTAGCTCTGCGACGTTAGATCTATTCAAAAATATACTTTAATTTGTGTGGGAAGAATATATATATATATATATATTTTTTTTTTGCTATCTGTAAAATACTTGCAACGATAACATGTTCTTACAGGCAAACTATGAAATTTACATAAATTTATCTGCTGGAAATGTACTTTTTTTAACTGCCTAAAAATTTGGACAAACTTAAAACTAATTGCTTTTCCAGCACGCTGGAATGCGTATAAAATCACGCCACTCCACTCAACAAGTGTGCAGTTGGCAACAGTGAAGCCCGCAAGGAGAGAAAGGCTTGATTTCGCGTCACAAGGGAAGGGGAGAGAAGGCTAGAGAGTGAGCTATGCGGGGCCAGAGCTGTCGCCGTAACTCAAGCCGTGCTCGGCGTCCCTGCAACAATGTGCGCGCGGAGTAGCACAATTACGGCGAGGCACGCCTACCGATAGCCCCCGCCAGATAGCGGCAAGAAGTCGTTTGACCGGTGTTTCCCCCCTCCCCTTCTTCATCATCCATCTCTATCCACGTCCTGCTTTCTATCCCTCCCACGACAAGCCGCTCACTCACCTCCTCTCTGCTACTCTGCGCTCTCTCTCACAGTCAACTCTCTCACTTTTTCTCTCATTTTCTCTGTGAAATTGCACAGCAGATATCACAACACAAGTTTGTCGTTGCCTACCTTGAGAGACATGGTGTGAGCAAGAATAGGCATTTACATGTTAAATTATATTCGGTGGCACTGTCATTGTTAATGATAACGCTTTTGGACAAAACAAAACTTATTTTCTGCTCTGAGCCTAGGAAACTATTGCTACAGGGGGAAAATGCAGGGAAAAAATATGTCATGATGTTTTTGAGTGTTTTTTTTTTAATGAGCAATCGTATTTGTTTGTAGTTTATTAGGTACTTTAAAAACGCCCTGAAAGATCCCGTTAAAATGTCGTCCTCGCCAAAATGAACATAAAAGCATTGGTAACATATATGCAGGTTCAACAGCCCCCCATAATATCATTTAATGGCACGGTACACTGCAATTTTAATCGTTATGTTTTTATCTTTATATTTATTCCAGATTTTTGAACACATACATTGTGACTCCATTTAGCTTTTATGGAAAATTTTTATCTATAGTAGTTTTTGTAATGGTTTGTCAAAGTCAAAATGTTGCGTGTCACAGTTTTAAGAACTAAACCAATAAACCTAACAAACTTAAATATTTCACACTGAATAACGATGTCGTAGGTTACCAGGTTTCTTACATGAAACACAAAAATGAAATATGTTTGTATTTTTAACAGTTCTTAATTTTTTTTAATTTCAAACTTCAGAATTTTTTAAATATAAAAAGTTTTATTTGAGTTTTATATAGGACAACTTGTAGCCAACTATCTCGATATTCAGTTTGGATTTTTTTTTTTTCAGTTCGGTAAGTCAGTTGGTTTAAGTGTCGTACTAAAAACCGTGACATGCAATGTTTTGATTTTAACGTGCGATTATGCTAAAGTTATGATAGATAAAAAAATTTCATAACAACAAATTTTAGTCGCGTTTTTTTTAAAGAAAAATGTCTGGTATAAATATAAGAACAAAAAATTAATGGTTAATTTTGCAGTCTAGCATGCACTTAACATGTACATACATCGCCACCCTTGCTCTCGTCTGACCTCTGGAAAGGCGACTCCCTTAAGGGTGTTGACTACCTGCGCGTTAGAGACTCAGAAACGACGGATACATGAGGGCGACCTTGAAGCGCGCATCAAATGCCGCATCGGTTCAAAGAGCCAGGCGCTGAACTAGCGTGCAAGGTTCCAGCGAACCGTTTATAATATGGGTGCTAAGCGGTGGCCATATAATTGTATTGGTGGAAAGTCTGCAACTAAGTTCAGTGCAGGTCGCAATCTGAGTTTGAGTCTGAAAAGTCCGTTTTAAGCTATGTTGGAGGGCTTAGAAACAGTGTTCTTCATGAGCGCGGTGTCTTAACAATGAGGTTTCGACCTTGTCTGAAGTTTGTTTTATTTTCGCACGTTGGCACAATGGGCGCGTGTGGAATATTTTCGTAGAAAAAAACTGTTTACAAACACACTGCAACGCATTTGAAGCGTGAGGTAGGCGGCGTTATTAAGGCCATGATCCATCATTTATATTGCTTATACGATATTTATTTTTAAAATCATAAACGAACGCAGATATAAAAAACCGTTGCACAGTTTTGTAAAAAAAAATTGAAAAACCGTTGCAAAATTTAAAAAAATTGTTTTAACTACACAGTCTTATTTTCATAGGCAATAAAATTAATTGATTTGGCTAGTTAGTTCATTAATAGGAGTTTCCTTAGTTCAGAAATTAGTTGAAACCATTGCGAATTTTGTCTTGAAATAATTAGTTACAGACTGTTCACGATAAAGTGAGCACTGCTTAAATTTTTTTTTCAACCATTTTGCAATCACTTTAAATATTTTTACCTGAAAACTACCCTGAAACTAAAAACCAGTGTAATCGTTTCACCACTCTTAAAACTTTACATCTTTGGTTTCAATAAAATACAGTTTTTGGATATAATAAGTGTTGGGGAGTGCTCATTTTAAAGAGAACAGACTCTAACAAATTATATACACTGTTTTTAACAAAACTGTGCAACATTTTTTCGATGTCTGTTTTCGTTTAGGATTTAAAAAATAATTATCGTGAAAACAGTAGAAATGATTGATCATGGTCTTTTAACAGCCGATTATCGGACACTGAAGTTTTCTATGCGTTCCTTTGCGTTTGTGGTGATCGTTTCAGCCTTTCAGCCCATCCTTCTCCCTTTCCCCTGCCGGGGTCATGCTATTATAAACAACGAAATATGAGTTAAAATTCACCACTCTCATATAGGCTACGATGAAACATTTTTATTGGTATCTGTTCGCGAAGACCTT
Source organism: Medauroidea extradentata (assembly GCA_003012365.1). Taxonomy (NCBI): domain Eukaryota; kingdom Metazoa; phylum Arthropoda; class Insecta; order Phasmatodea; family Phasmatidae; genus Medauroidea; species Medauroidea extradentata. Next base: position 43,528 of record PNEQ01082094.1, on the reverse strand, counting down.
AAAATTATCAACGGAAAATCTAACGCTAGTTCAGTTCGCTTTGAGGCGATCAGCCAAATAGTGTGTAAGCAAGAGTCGGGACTTGACGTCATTAATGACTACATTCATGGAAAAATTATAACATGTGTAGTATTCGCATATCGACATGCCCAATTCAACATTTGCATGATTAAGGCAGCATACACCCAACGAAAACCAACAGTTTTATTGAAATGAAATAATTTACACTGAAATTAGATGTCATGAGCTAAACGCTCAAAGTTGTAAAATCACAAAACAACAAATGTTTGTATTTAAAAAAAATGACTGAAGTTAGAGGATATTAATCGAAAATTTGCGATTTGTTTAGTACACGATAAAACAAAAATCATTTTTTACACGAACAAATAATGTTGTTTTTTTTACACATAGTGGCATTCCTCCTAATCACAACGATACCAACTTTATATCTATGCGAATTCGTTGTGTATGCTGGCGGTAACAAATGCACATCTCCGTATATAATGCGACGAGCTGCCATGGCGAGTTGTAAATCTGCCTCAATAAGAGTTGATAGTAGCGTGACCCTGCTCTTTCATCGCCCGTGGGCGACTGAGTAAAAAATCTGAGAGCGACTCAACATGTTCCAACCAGGCGATGTCTTTCGTTCGTCTGGAATGTTAGTGATGCATGTTTGTCACATAAAACCGTTAGAAGTTGCTCAGAAGTAATTGAACGGCCTCGCTTTCACGCTTGTCCTGACATCACAAAATTAATCGGCGATATCGTGATAAATCTTTAGCAAGTTGTAGTCAGCATGACTAGCTAGTATACATAAAAACTGATTTAATTTTGATGGATGCAACACCAACATCTGCAATATTTTGTAATGGAAACAGCTGACAAGAAAAAAGTAAACTGCTTACCCGAGCGACTACAATGGACACGAAAGTTAACAAAAAAAAAACACGCCGTATTTATTCCTAAAATTGAATGTCATGTCGGCGCGAAAAACATAAATCAATCCTTATATTCCCTTCTCTATCAGAAAATCCAAAAATTTAAGTTAAGAAGGGATCAATCCTCACTTAAGGCCATGTTCTTTAGTTTATACTATTTTTGAGATATTAATTTTCTTAAGCTTAAATGAGTGCGTATATAAAAATCTGTCTGGTAGTTTTGTTTACAATGTTTTTGCAGGGATAGCTAATTTTTCGAAGCAATAAATTAAACTGTTTCGACTAAAAAGTCAATTAACCGTAATTTCGCTAATTACGTAATTAACTAAAACCATAGTATTTACTGCCTTGAAAAAATCTGCCAGCATGGAGAAGATGATTTTAAACAAAACTGCCTGACAGATTTTTGATACCTGCTCTCGTTTAGGAATAAAAAATTAATATCGCTAAAAAAGTAGAAACTAGATAGAATGGCCATATAAAAATTTATAAATAAACTTGATACAGATTTGTCAATTTATTTTTTCGTTTACTTTAATTATTCATTGACCTAACGGGTGCTGATATATATAGTGATGCAATTCACGAATATGTGAAAGCGTTGTTAGTATTAATATAATACAAACTTTCCAAAAAGTGTTTCATAAAAATATTTCACTGTTAACTATATTGCCTTATAATACTTGCATACTGCAAGAGAGTGCTGCATTTTATCTGCGACTACAAAGAATAAAAAAAAACTATTCCACGTGACTTAAACCACTCTCATTTTCTGCACCCCAGAGAAAATGGTTTGGTACAGTCAATCATGTTTACGTTCGTTTATGGCGAAACAGATACGTATTAGATTGAACAAAATGTTTGTTGTCTAATACATTAATATAACACGACAAATACTGGCTTTGTTATCCTAACAAAAAGTAGAATATTTATCTGGACTAAACCTTATTTTTTAGAGAATAATCTACTAGACAGCCAAATATTTGGTTAATTCAACTGTTATTCGCGTGTTTCGTCATATACAAAGATTTATACGGTTGATTGTACGATACCTTTTTCTCAGTGTATATATTTTGTACATCCCCTGCAAAAATATAAACGGTTCGTAGAATAGTTTCTGATAAAATTGAACACGCGTAAATGCTTATTTGAGCATTGACTTGAGTTAAGGGTGTTCAAATGAGGAACAAATTATAATTTTATATTTTTATGAAATTGTGTTAATTTTGTAGAACGAAAGTACAGTTTCCTCTAAGAAAGTAGTCTTAGCTCGCATAGTTTTCTCATAATTGTTGGTCAAAAGTCAATATTTGCATGTTACGTTGTCATGAAAATAGTGAAAACCAGTTAACTACCCACAACGTAAAATTAATATATATATATATATATATATATATATATATATATATATATATATAAAGAAACAAAGAAAGAAATCGCAAATAGAACAACAACGAAGAAGTTGCAAATCCAGCAATTTTTTAAAATACAAAAATTTATAACTGGGAATATTTTTTAAAGGTTATTGCATAGCTCATGTTAGTTAAATGTGAATTATTTTACGTAAATTAGTCAATTGGTTTTCACTATTTGCATGGCGGCGTGTCAAAAAATGTTGTGTTTGACACACCGGTATGAGAAAACTATCAGAGCTAAACTTGTTTCCTTAGAGTAAATAGTACTCACAAGCACTGCCGTAGAAGAACAGGTCTGGACACTCGCCTGGAAACTTGACCTCCTTGTTGTTTGGCTGCAGTTCACCAAGTTACCGAGAATGCTATACATTTTTGGCGCTGTAATCCGGGCGGTCGAGCTCAAACTCCGCGCACTTCCCTCTCACTAAGATAAACAATTTATCAAAACGTATTTTTTTATCAATTTATGAAATACTTACTTCGCTCACAATTTTAAATCATGGCTCCAGGAATCTTTATTTACTTTATAATGTTAACAATGGAAAAAAGTGGGCGGAGTTTTAGTCCGATCGCCCGGATTACAGCGCCAAAAATTACAACATTCTCGGTAACTTGACGAACTGCAGCCAAACAACAAGGAGGTCAATCATAATACATTGGTAGATAGGCGAGTGTCCAGACCTGTTTTGCTACGACCGTGCTCACAAGTAACGTCTACAAAACAAACACTATATCATAGAAATATACAACTGTGATTTAATCCCACTGGAGGGGTCTTTTAAGAGCCCTAAGGCGCTAAATGTGACGTTTGAGGTATGGAAACAGGCAGGCGATAATAAATGGACTGGCTCGTGCATCTACGAGCGTATCGCCTGACGCGCGGAGAGTGAAAACGTCGTGCTGTGTTTTGGCCGTTAGTTTATTTTTTTCCTATGGGACTTTAAGCGGTGACTGTCCTACCATTTTATTTGCGAAAAGTGCATGATAAAGTCTAGCGCTTGCTTCTGTGATTTTCTTTTACAATTCCGGTTGGTATTTTTTTACATGACGATAAACTGAAAATGTCGTTTTTAACCATTTTGACGTGCGTGATATCTAGAAAACAAAAATAGAGAAGCATAGTTTTAAACGTGTTTTTCTTTTTGTAGATAAACATATCGAATACACGTTAAGTAGTATTAAAAAAAAAATAGTTTTCTAACACGCTGCAACGATGTTCTTGCTCTAGCTGCATAGAGCTCTAACGGACTTGTCTTAAAAAAGTGCTGACTTTACTGTAGACAGCGTATGCGTGTCTTGAACAGGAGTAATGTCATGTATTCTGTGAGCGGAGGAAGAATTGCTGTCCGCCGTCATGACCTCGGCAGGGTGGCTGCTTGCATGTCGGTACCCTGACAAGGGCAACTGTGCGGTTACATCGCCTTCATAGCGTCCTTATTTATAGAAACTTGCGCTGCAACTTTGCCACTTTTATCCGGGTCAAGATCGACCTGGCTGACACCTCCGGCCTTACCAGCGTCGACTGCCATTTCTAGAACCTGTTCACGGCAAAGTCACTGCTTTTAAAACTCGTTTTCTATTTTTCTGTTTTTTTTTTTCGGCTAATGTGCACAGTTAAGTCATTTTTAAATATAAACATATAAGTGTGTAGACATAGTAAATATTTGATTTGCGCCACCTATCAATGCCTTACGTGCAAATCTCAGTTCTGCTTCATGGTCATCGAATGTATGTTTTCAAGGAAAACTTAAAAGTCATGGCGTGAGAAAAGACAAGATTTTACGTGTTAATTTAATTTATAATATGCCGTGCTGGTTTTTTTTTAAGGGCGCGGTCTACCTCAATTTTCATCACCATTTTTTTTTTATTTCTACCAGATATTTTTTTCTTATTTGAGACATAAAATGTGACTAAATTTGGCTCTTATTAAATTTTTTAATCTCTCTTAGTTTTCGCGTAATGGCTTGTTAAAGTCATATTTTGCATGTTTCCGTTTTAAGGACTACACTAAAACCATCTGATATACCAAACTCAAAAAAATCACAGGGGATAAGGACATTGCAGGCTACAATGTCATGCTCATAAAAATAAAGAATAAAAATTATTTGTATAAAAAAAATGCTGAAAATGAAAATAACAATTTTAAAAGTTCAATATTTTTTTTTAAAAAAATACAAATAATTTTTATTCCTTATTTGTGTGTCTAAAATAACAAAAAAATATCTGGTACAGATAAAACATAAAATAATGGTAATGAAAATTGCGGTAGAGTTAAGCTATCTCTTTACGGCAAACCCCACTTTCTGCATTGAGAAGAGAAGAATATAGCTACAATAATAAGTTTTACGAAAACGTTTATGAGATGAAATTGTCGAGTGTTATTTTGGTAGTGAAAATATTTATTTATTCGTAGTTATTAGTGTTTTCAAAACCTATGGCATTGTGGACCTCGCTTAGAGAAACGAAAACATCATTGGCGGCATATACGCGATGTTCAGAAACAAACACACAGTAAACACACCACGCGAATCCTGGGCTCAATTGGAGACGAAACTGTCAGTGGCAAAATGTTGTACGATGACATTTTATATGCACAATGTGGCAACATAGCACTGTAGTTAGTCTCCTCTTGCGCTCCACAGATATCTTACATATCTTACTACTACTGTTCTGACCTACATATTATGGGTGCAGGTTAAAATCCCGAGTAATCCAAACATGATTCTACGTTTACTTGACGTAACTGACATAAAATAATACCTGGACGTGGAGCGCTAGAGGATAATTAATCCGAGCAGTGTTGCCACATTGTGCTCGTAAAATGTTGTACAACATTTTTTCACCTACATTTCCGTCCCCAATTTAAGTCAGGATTCGCCTGGTATGCTTATTAAACGTTTGTTTTTGGACAGCTTGTATGCATATTCGATCGGTACTCGCTCCACCGAATATATTTTAACATGTATATCCGTATCCTTGCCTTCGTCACGGCTTCGAAGTAGGCAGCGCCCTTAACTCGCAGCGACTTGGGTTTCCACCTGTAAACGGAGACAAGCAGTTTTCGCGAAAAGATTTTTCCACCACTTCGTCTCAGCGCCTTGCGTGCACATCTGCAGCCCTGCTCTGTGGGCAGTGATTGGATGCCTTAACTCCTAACATTTAGAGGTTAAGGTTCCACTATACCCATGACATACAAATTCTTTGTTTTAAAGCCGTAATATTTGTTTTAGAACATAAATAAAAAGTGTTTGTTTGAGGAACCAATTTAATGTATGTGTTCTTTATTAACATTTGTGCCCTAAATTTGTATTACTTGGTAAATGCAATTTGTAAACAGTGATAGAATAAAAATAGTATCCAATTTTTCTATCACTGTTTACAAATTGCATTTAACGCATACAACTAATTTAGTGATAACGTGTTAAAGAACACATACATTAAATTGGTTCTTTAAACAAGAATATAATTCAGGTGTAGGCTATTGTGGAATCTTAAACCCGAAAATCACAGACGTCTTGTGTCGCATATCTGTATACTGATTGGCACGGTTTAATGAATAACGACTCTGCACAAAAATACTCTGTCAATAGCCATGAAGATGAGCTGTAGGTATGCACGTAAGGCACTGAAACAAAGTGGGGCGAAAATATTTTCCCAAAATCTTCAGGTCCCTGCCCATAAACCACAGACGTGTGATGACGCAGTAACCTTGTAACATGAGCGACGTCTCTGTACAAATACAAACTGCCAATACACATGACATAGAACTGCAGATGTACACGTAAGGCATTGAAGCAAGCTGGTGAAGAGATATTTTCGTGATATTTTCCAGTCTCTATATTCAAAGTAGCAATCGGAGAGGCTAAATTATGCCGTATTAGAAAGTTGTACGTCTGGCGCTACAGTAAAATAATTATATTATTATTATTTTTATATGACAATTATTTCATCTAACATACTCATTGTGCTGTGAAAAGCTAAAGCCTACTAGCACGGGCACAGCGTGGGGATAAATATTCTTTATATTTAAGTTTATTCACGAGCTACAGCAGCTTCGCGTTTTATTGAGAACATTCCAGAATCCCTCCTGTATATTGCTTTTTCAGCCGTTATTTATAGTGAGCGGAAAATATTCATGGGTTCACTTACCTGTAGGCTAGCCTCCAAGAATATCCGAGTACTCGAGCAGACAGCCGCTGCTTATTGGCTGTTTAGTTACACAGTGATGCCACATTATTAGCCCTGCATTTATTATTTTTATTTTTTATTAATTGGCTCAGTGTCCTCCGGGAGATATTCAATAAGTCAAGGGCTAATTGCGAAAGTGACACGAATATACAGTCGTTTGAATTATAGCTTGGGCTCAAAATAAAACGTGAATTATTCAGGTTCGTATACGTCATTTCACACATGTGACAAAATCTTCGACTGGCCAATTAACTAGCTTCTTGCGCCCGTCAGGTCTTGCATTATACTGATAGAAACATACATGTGTTGCTGTTATTCACCTGTTTAGCCCCGTGTGATCAAAAAATAAAACGACCATCAATATAAAAACATTTCAAACAAAAGGTCAAACGTGGATATCGTATTTACTGTTCCCAGCGCAGTCACTGTATGCGTTGAATAATCCGCAGTTTGGGCGAAAAAAAAAAAAAAGAGATGTTCAGATCCCACATCCGTGCTGTAAAAGAAGATAAAGGAAAGTCAGCGAAGTAAATTATTTATGTACAAATTATTTTTTTTTTACTAGTACATGAATATACGGTAGGTAAGTATGCCTTACGTTTCGTCGACAGCGAGGTCATTATACACAGTGACACACAACTTACTATAACGAGATCTGAGACAGGAGACGGCCGTTTACTTTGTTAAAGGAATCATTCCAGCATTTCGGGAAACCATGGAAAACCGAAATCAAGATGGCCGGAGCCGGGGATCGAACCCGGGTCTTTCCGAATGCGAGTCCAGCGTGTTACCGTTGAGCCACTTCTCTTAGTACATGAATATACATTAACAATTAAGTGAGTTATGCCTTTATGTATTGTGATATAACATCATCAAGGCACAAAAATCACTGTGTATAAAAGACACGCTACATTCTCGGATTTAAGAACGTTAAAGAAGTGAACTGTATTTTGATTATATTGTGACAAAAATAGCGAACATAATTATATATTTGTGGTCTAGGGGTAAAGTACGTGATTAACGAGTGTCAGGGTACAGGTTCAAATCCCGGTTAGTCCCAAACTATTTCTTTAGTAGTCGTACAGCTAATGTCATATTCATGACTGGGATAAAATTTAAGTTTATCTTCCCTCAGTGGAAGTACAAGCACAAAGCTATACCGGGAAGGAAGAGGGCACACACAGACACAGGAAGTGATCTCATAAGCTTATCATGTCTCCAGAAAGTTATAGGCTCATAACTGTCGCGTGTTTGTGGGACACTAAGTTCAGCCAATCTACAATTACATTTAATGTATAGTGTTTCCAGAGTGTTACAAGGTATATTTTCTTAGGGTCGCATAAATAAGTAAATAAAATATCTACATACTATTTTTGTGTTACAAAAAATACTGGTAGGCGTCGACGGTAGGCCTAATGAAATATTTTTCCTTTTTGAGAAAAGCATTATGTGTGTTTATAAATTAACCAATTGCTACCAAAAAATGTGTAATTCATTAAATTACGTTAGACACTTGGCTTTAATGTGTGTTGTGATTAGGTATGTCAGAATGTAATTATTAAATATTCAGATATACAGTTTAATAAAACCTGCACTCGAATCAAAGATGGAGGATAAGGAAATGTGTTTTTAATTATTCGTTAGAAAAACACCGAAGTAAATAATTTATATTGTAATGTCACACTATTGCTCAACAGTAGTATTGCAAAATTAAAACACTGAAATTATCCATTCATGTTGAAGGTTATCCTCAAGTACCTGGCTATTGAAGAAAAGTGCATACGAAAGCGTGATTAATGATCATGACACTTACTGCAGTAGTCATCACGTGTAGAAGTTTTTATGGAGCAAGTGACGAAGCTGTTTACTCCTAACGTGAGTCGAGGGGGGGGGGAGAAAGGAAAACTAGTATTTCCTTCGCAATACAATACTTGGTTCATGAAGAACAATACTGCAATAGCGCAGCGCATCAACTTATATGCCGTTCAACTGATCGCCATGAAAATGTGTATTCATATAAATATTTGAATACGGAGCATATTTCAACTATATCCATTTTGTTATAGCTCATCACTAGACAGCGCTGAAGCGCATCAACTTATATTTCTGGTTTCCCATCGTGGCATATAAGGCATAAGGATAGAGGAGAGAGAATAGTTTCGCAATTCGACTAGCATCAATTATTATAATACATACACTGGCATGACAACGTCTGACAGGTTCTGCTAGTTACATCTACATTATTAACGCATATGTTTTACAATTAATTTTATACCCTAAGTATTTAATGTGCTTATTGTGTGGCGTTTATGTATTAAATGTTCTGATAGAACGGCTGTGATGTAGGGCAAGGTAAACAAATATAATATGTCGACACACATTTCCTTCTTACGAGATCAAGTAAACTAGTTATCAAACAATCCTGTACACCGTGAATAAATGCGACTCTTAAATCAGCAAACGTCAGAGTTCTAACGGAGTAGCATCCACTGGCCTTTGGTTTAATTTCTTCGATTTGTAGCAATTCCTGTTGATTAGAGCTGGAATTGTAAGTTTTGTAAATAACTGCGTGCAACAAACCGTGTGTATTAAATGAAACTTAACTAAAACCACATCACTACTTTCTTATGCAGGTAAAATTTAACTATGGCAATCGTGATGGGTGCAGTGACTAGAGCACTTGCATCCGGGTTCGGTTCCCGGCGGGGTTTGGTCCCCGGATTATCGCATGTGGGAATCGTGCCGGACGATGTGTCTGGTCGGCGGGTTTGCTCGGGGATCTCCCGTTTACCCAGCCGTTCTCATTCATTCCCGTGTTTATCCAATGTACGGCTTCATTCCATATTATTCTTCATGGCAAGCAGCTGACTACAGACGCCAGTAGTAAGTCTGCATCCAGGACGTAAAACGCTGTCACTAGGGGACCCTATTCATACCATATTTATTGCATTGTGGCAATCTATACACTACAAAAAAATCACTTCCTTCTCCATACAATAAAGAATATGTGCATTACTAACGCTGTACGTAAAAAACTGGCATCGTTCTTTAACCCTTAGGCCTATATGTTATCGTCAAATTTGCCACTGGAATTTATTCACATTGATGAAGTTACTACATTACTATATTACTACATTACTGTATTCTCTTTCATACCGATGCTATTTTACATTGACTTGTACCAAACATGTTTGTCATGACATGAGATAAAATGTGGCCACTTTACTTTTCAGTATGCAATCTATCTATTTATCTATTTACAAGAATTCAGTAGACCACTTTAACCGCAAGCAGGTATCGCCAATAATAAAAAAAAACTTGACGTGGTATCTAGTGCATAATGTTAGAAGCCTAGGATGTTGTATTAGTTAACTAATCAGTCTATTTGTCAAACACAATAATTAAGAACTTTTTAATAACGAAAATAATTTCTACATTTTTAAAACTTATTTCATGTTTTGTTGCATGGTAGTAAAAAGTTGTGTGATAAACTTGTAATAACTAGGGGATTAAGCCTAAATATAATATTTTGGGTGTAATGAAAACTTCAAACTCTTGGTTTTCGGCGTATTTATTCCTTGCTTTCAATTAATTTCCGCCGATATCATACCCTAAATACGTGACATATTTTCAACACTGAACGAAATATTTTGGCTCATGTGCAGTCTTCACACGTATGCAACAGAATGTATGGCTGTGATCTTAGATCACATAAGCAAGTCAAAACAATCCTACCTTTAAGCAGATACTTCCCCATCATTGTTAAGAAATATCGAGGCGAATCTCACCTGTTATGAATGAGAGTTTCATTTTTCTCACAAAGTGATGGAAACCATTTGCAAAGACTTGCACATCACATAATAATCTTGAATTCCTTGTATACATGAAAACTTTGAGCCTCCGTTGGCATCTGAAAAGTAGCAGAGGGCTGAAGGTAGCATATGTTGCTACATACGTGCAGTTACCGGCAGAATTATTTCTTTCGTTTTTAAATAGGCTAATTACAGCCAGTCTCACTTCATAATGGATAAAGTTTGATAATTACAATGCTTGATCCATCAAACTTTATATTGGCTTTTTTTTATCTACTGAAGTGTATAAGCAAACGCGAAAGAGTCATTACAATCCCACGAGGAAACATTTGTCGCGGAAGGTTACATGTGACGTGCTGGTAAAATGTTACTCATCGGTCATGTACACAGTATCTTTGTAGGTTAGTTTCTGTGATGTAGAGATGTAGAAAGCGGCAGATCGAGTTGGACGCTGTTCAGGTTTATGATGGCACGGTGCCTTGGTTTCAGCTCTTTCATTGTTGGTTGCACGTATCAAACGTGATGTAACAATGGGGAAACAACGACGTGTCACCCAACTTTGTGTCTTTCACGACACATTTATCTCAGAAGGGATCAGAGTTGTAAGTGATCGCAGGGCCATAGTTCGCGGGATCGCACAGAACTGCGGCGGTGACTGGGGCAGTGAGTGTTTCATAGATCACTGCTGCATACACAGTAAAAAATTGTACTTTTTTACAAAAAAAGTTCCATGGAAACCAGTTTCCAAAAAAAATCTTTTTGTAAGTTCACAAAAATATCGTAAACTTTACAGGAAATACTTGTAAATATACACATATATCTGTATATTTACTTTTTTGTATATTTACACATAATAATTGTACAAATAAAAATAAATTCTTGTAAAATTACCAAATATTTTGTAAAATGTAACAGGTAGTTGAAGGTTATTTTATTTCGCATCAAACACTCCGCTTATAAAAATGTATTCCTCTTGTCCACGCAGGTATTCGGAAAATGTAGAACATTTTAATGACTAGTGGCATTCTTCTTGTAGACTGTGGGTGGTTTGGAAATGACCCTCTGCTCTGATGCCGATTTCTGGTTCGTCACATCAACTTACGAACGCATATACGCCGCTTGCCAATGGAAAAATATAACACCTGGGTGGGGTGTATTTTTGCACATAGATAAAGGCGGAGCGGGTGTGATGTTCTGGGAGATGTCATGGGAAACGTTGGGACCGATTATTTCGGCACTTCCAATCCCTGACAGCTTTCCGTACCAGGGCGTGATTGCGAACCAAGTTGATCCTTTCATGTACCGTTCCCTGCTGGTTCAACCAATTACAAGAGGACAGTGCGTCATACCTTTCTGCCAGGGTTGTGAAGAACTGGTACGTTTTAGTGTACTACATACACAGTAAAAACAATTTCGAACTTTTACAAACAAATTGTTTAGAAACTAGTTTTCAAAAGAAAATTTTTGTGTATTTACAAATATAACGCAAACTTTTCAGGAATTTCTCGTAAATATTCAAATATTTATGTACATTTACAAACATTTTTGTACATTTTACTACAATTGGCAACTAGTTGTCAAAAAATTTGATTGTAAAAGTACAAAATAATGTGTGTAATGTGTTAGGCCGTCGAAAGTTATTTTTGTTTCGCATCGAGCACTCTGCTCATCCTACCGCACTAGTCTCCACAGGTGTTTAGAGAATGTATACCTCTTTGATGACCTGCGACGTTCTTGTTGTAGTGCCTAAACTGATATACGTTTCGACATTTGTTTAAAAGCTTTTTCTTGTAAAAGTACTATTTTTTTCTGTTAAGCGGTGTTGCGATTGTCATGCGGCTACGTAGCTGACATATGTGTGATCAATAGTACGTTGCAGACTTGTTCCATGGCCCTGTGTTCTTTGAAAAGTTCTGTAAGCCTAACATGGGTTCACCTATTGAATATATCGTTTCAGTTCTACTAAGTACTATCTACGCCGAGCGAGGTGGAGAATTGTGACCCCTCTTAAGACTCGCATTCTAGAGGACATGTGCTCGATTCCCAGCTCCCGGTCATCCTGATTTCGAAATAGCCACAGGCAAGTACCGGTATGGTTCCTTAACAAAGGCCATGGCCGAGTCGTATACCAGTTCCTTTTCTTGTGTGAAGATGATGTGTCGCCGTCTAGTGACATCGAACTGTTCACGTGATATAAGGCCCACTTACCTTACCCATATTAATTACGCTAAATTACTTCAAAAATTAAGCACGAACTGAGAAGAGATGGCGCATACTAAAGCTTTAAATACAGTACGGCTCATTAAAATCTTCAGGTTTTTGGAAGTTGGTAAATAAACAACGGAAAAGTCGAATATTGGTTTACACAATTTTCAAACACTGTGAATGATTATTTGGCTAGGGAAACGCAGTCCTTTAGCGTAATCATTTCCACCAAAGTCATAGGTACTACAATTCGACCGCAGTTATGGATCACCTGAAACGCAAAACCGGCAAGACGTCTGCATGCAGAGTTGGCATAATGTTTTTTTTCTGAGATTGTTTTTTTTATTAACTTAAAGTATTTATGTGGGCTTGACGGCTCATTGACAGCAAGGTCTTTACAGACTGTGACACCGGGAAGTGGGAAATGAATCGGCTATGACCTTTGTGAAAGAACCATCCCAGTATTAACTTGGAACTATTTCGGGAAACCACGGAAAACGTAAATTAGGATGGCTGAAGCCAAAAATCCAAACCGGGTTCTTCCGAATATACTATTATACATTAGTACACCGCAGCCCGCTTGTAGCTTTTGTATGTGTCCATGATAAATCTATGACCACGCTTAAGACCATTCATGAACAAACTCCACGCAGAAGTATACGCCCGTTCATTACTTTCGTTTCGCAGACTATCACGAAATTCATGTTTGCATCCATCGCCCATGTGCCTTCCAAGACAGCCACAAAAAATTCGAAAATAACAGCAGAACTCGAGACACGATGGAAGTATCCTGCATCGTTGGCTGAATTTAGCTCGGAAGGCTGCTCGCTAAGGCGTATTCCCGCCTTAATGCCACGTTGTCTGGTTTTTCGTAAAAACTAGGGTCCGCATTCTTCCGCAAAGCGCGCTGTTTATTGCCCGGAGATTCGAGGTCTGGGCGCTGCGAGTACGGGTTATGGACATCTTGCCAATCTACGGCGACTTCTTTGTTTGGCAACCGCTGGGGTAAGCCCTAATTATGTGCCGTAAAGTGTCCTGTTTTATACTGCTGTCCGCAACAGACGACGCTGACTAATAACACGTTCACCTGGACACCGCACGACCAGGATTTACGGTTCCTTTCTCTACCCCCAACCTTCCCAGGATCTTTCTCCAACACTTTAATGACGTTCGCCACAGACAAAACGAATCCCCCTCCTCCTCTTTTTTTCTCAGAAAAATTATATTTCATATTTATGTAGTTTTCTTTGGCGGCCCCGAAACTTAACTGCAGCTCACATAAATCGTAATTGCAGGCTAGCCTACATGTCAGCGAACCTGTGAATTTTCCCGGTCTCTATATATCGCGAAAATGTTTTGTGCCAACATATGCTTGAAAACGCTGTAATTTCTCGCCGCATGTATGGTTGGGCGATACACGCCTGACACTCCGAAGCTGTCTGCAGGCCAATGACAGGCATCAAATATTACATTAATGGGATTCCTATTTACTCAGTCAAATAAGGCAATAGCTACGTGTACAAGGAAAAGCCAGTGAGCTTGAGATAAGCTGAACGTACGTTGGAACCTAGAAAACAGTCGAATTGTTCCGCTGTAAACTATCATTAAAGATAATGGTATATGGCGAAAATTGTTTCTGCCCACGTACCCTTGAAAACACTAGTTTATTCTGACATGTATGATCGGGTGATATACGTCTGTCACAACGTAGTTGTCTGAAGACCAATGATTGGTAGGTACCTGAAAAATTCGCGTTTTCTGTTGGACACAAGCTAGGATACAAACAACTATACGTTCCTGTCACTTTCTCAATTGGATCTTGCTTTATTTGACTCCTACTAGAGAGCGCTGAGTCACTATAGAGAAGCCAGCAGTACATGAAGGCGAAATCGTATTGTTTCACTGCTGTCTCACAGCAATTGTCTGCTTGATGGCACATATATTCTTGGAGGCTAGCCTGAAGGTCAGTGAATCCGCGGGAATTTGCCGGTATCTAATAACTGGTATCAAATATTACAGTATCCGGATTATTATTGGCTCAGTCAAATAGGGAAACTGCTCCGAGTACAAGTGAAAGCCAGTAACCTTATCATACGCTGAACGTGCGTTGAAACCCAGGTAAAGGCTGGTCACAATAAACTGAGCACTCAGCACAACACGTAATTAATAAAAACCATGTTTTATTTGGCCAACAGATGTTCACTTTTGAGAGTGTTGAAACTTTTACACTGGTATTTAGTTACATGGAAGGTTTTATATTAAAAATCGTTAATGTGGCTGCAAAACGGCCGAAAGAAAACTTTATACAGTGCTCACTTTATTGTGAACAGCATATAACAGTGAAGTTTTTCCGCGCTAAACCATAATCTCTAACCATCGTCCCTCGCTATAATCACAGACTAAATAGTAATACAGACGCGAAAAGACTCGTGTGATACGGATGAACTTCGCCTCTTATAGGCTGTCAGAAACTACTGATGCCAGCCCCGTGTCTGTTTGGATTCTGCATGTTACGACATGTTTACTATTGGCCTGGCTGCCAATGATCAGAGCAACTGCCTCACGCTGATTGGCAGTAGGTGTTTCCGCCACGTTGCTGGCCAGGGAAGCTATTTTGCTGGCGTGTGTGAGTTAGCTGTCCTACCGGCTACTTCACTTCTGTATTCCTAAATATTCTGTGTTATAATGTCAAGTTTAAATGCTCACTATCCCGCAACGCAGGCATACAAATTTAATATTTGTAAGTCCAGAGACAATAACGTCGCGGAATGTGTTCAGGTGGATATACCCACTGTTTTTCCGATAATATGTTTATTAAGCTTAAACGAGAGCAGATAACACAAATCTTTGTGGCAGTTTTGTTTAAAATGGTTTTGGCAGTGCTAGCTAAATTTTTTTTCAGGACAGAAAATTATGCGGGTTCAACTAACAAGTTAACTAACAAAAATGTCATTAGTTACATAATTAGATAAAACCATACTATTTACGATCATGAAAAAATAGCCAGCACGGGGGAAAAACTTCAAACAAACCTTCCAAACACATTTTTGATTTCCGTTCTTATTTAGATTTTAAAAAATCATCTTAAACACGGTATACACCGAGGAACACGTCTGTAATTAATATAGATATGCAAATTTCGTGTTATTTTCTGACAGACTAGACTGCAAGCTGTTGTTTACTTGCTCGACGTCTCCCACTGGCCTATAGTGTCGTGGATTTTAGCCAATAATTAGAGACCTGAAAAATTCGCGTTTTCTTTCAGGCACAATCTATAATTTCAGCAACTGTATGTTGGAGTTACCTTCACAATTGGCCGTTGACTTATTTGACACCGCCGTGACGTTGATGAGCCAATAATAATGTAACTAAATGCTGACCCATTTTACTGTGTCAGCGAGCAGCCAGTGAACAGCTGTTGTCTGCTAGACTACATATATATTCTTGGAGGATAGCATACACGTCAGTGAACACGCGAATTTTTCCGGTCTCTACCAATAGGGACTGGAAAATTTCGCGAATTCAATTACCCGTTGGCTAGAATCCACTGTACTATGCATACTCAGTACCCAAATATTTGTTCACTAGCTGCTACTCAGTGGAACAGAGGACAATGAAATAGACTAAGCTTGAGTATACATAGTACATTGGATTCTAGCCTACAGGTAATTGAATTCGCGAAATTTTCCAGTTCCTACCAATAATTGAAATAAAGCAGTCAAATACGTATATTACATCACAACTCGTGAGCTATGAAATCATAGATTGTGCACGAGTGTGTACAGACCTGTGGAGTCTAGTCTGGCGCCAAATAATTACGCGGATTTTACAAGTCTCTAGTAATTTTATAATAACACCACCTGCGGCGACTGCGTGGGAAACTGTGAACGTGCAATTGTTTACCCTACAGCACTGGCAGCACTAATGGCGCCCACGAGAGGCTATTTGAAGATGGCTTACACGTAAAAAATGTTGGACTAGTGCCCGCACATACCGCGCTTTGGCCGACCTTGAACCCATGTTACCCGGGCCGTAGGAAGCAGAGTGCAACACATTACACAGCCACAGTCTGGGCCGAGTCGTCTGCTCACGTCGCCAAACGTTCTGCATTGCTTCAGTTTAAAAAATCGTAGCTGAATAATATTAATTTTTTACTGTGGTGTCTGATTGGAAATAATCATTACGAAACACTGCACGTATGCGTACATTTTCTGCGTCGCGATTGTCCGCTGAAGCATACTTGTTTTATCTGTCTGCTCTAGAACATTTGATTTCACGTAATGTTCTTTTTAAATAGTAAAGTATGTCATGCTTAGAACGACGAGTTTCCAATTTATTTACATTCCTTATGTACATCTGCAGCTCTGCTTCATGGTCAGTGATTGGATGTTTTTAACGCTCATTGTCTTGGGGGGAGGGGGGAAATTGCACAATTGTCAGATTGGTGCAGCCAAATGAGAGAAGTGTCTGAGCGAAGCACAGCTGGCGATGTGCACGTAAGACTATTAAACAAAGTTGTGCAAAAACATCTTCGTAACAAACGCGTGGCTCTACAGGTACATCTGTATTTTTATCGCTACGTTATTGAATAATGTGTTCATTGACGAGGGCGCCACATTTGTGGACGGAATGTATCCAAGCCACGATTTGCACGTAGGAGTGACGCAGCATTTGATACGCATGCCTACTTTGTCCTTAGCGCTTCCACGTATTTCGAGTTAGGAACACAAACAAAGTTAACTTCTTATCTGGCAACCACGATTGCTTAGGTTATTCCGTTTTGATTTGTGATTGTGTGTACACTGCTGTAATTAAGATTAAATTTGAGGCAGAGGAAGGTCCCATACTAGCGACTTGTGGTATTAAACTTTTACGTCAATGCGGCCTAATGAAATGTTATTATAAAGAAGTGCTATTAATATTTTAGTTACAATTGAGGAGTTGGCTGGAATTAAGGCCTTAGTAAGAAAATGACATTATGGGAGGTTATATGTTTAGGAGATATTCGTTCTTGTTTTATTTTACGTCTAACTCAAATGATGTTCTCTTACTACCAATAATTAGTAGCTACTTCCATTACACGAATTTATAACATTTACTAGGCCTATACATAGAGTCAAAGATAAAACAGCAATTATTTATACCATAGTGACACCAATTCAGATCAAGACAAAAATTCATAAGTTGGTGAAGAATTGAGTTATTGGTATAAAATGTTGTGTGTATTTCCTATGGACATTATGGAACAAAAATAACTGTTTGATAGAAGGAAGACCTTACTGAAGCCTTTATTCCAGCCAACTCTTCAATTGTGGCTATGTAATGGTTTTGTTACAATACAGGTAATACAGCGGCAGTAGAAAGAGATTTTTGTACGCCTAACTAGCTATAAATATTCTTCGACGAAGCTTTTACGTGTAGGCCTATATATTTTTAAATCTTCAACATCTCTACACAGTAACAAATGATTTGAGGCACAGTCATGCAAAAAGAAGAAGAATATTTTTTCTACTCCCCCGAAGTACCTTTAACAAATATACATGGAACACAAAAAGACTTAACTCTATTAAAATTGTACGATTTTTACGTAATATTTTGTAAATATATGAAAAGTTCGATCAGTAGAGACCGGAAAATGGACGGATTCATGACGTATAAATTAGCTCTCAATAATATATACTTACTGAAGCAGACATCAGCTGCTGATTGGCTAGTCACAGACACAGGAATACCATATGCAGTTGCTATGAACCTGAAAAATTAGCGTTTTCTTTTACGCACGCGCTAGAATTCCAACAACTATAAGTTCGTGTCACTTTCGAAATTGGCTCTTGATTTATTTGACAACCGCTGGAAGTGTCTGAGCCAAAAATAAAAACATACCTTAACGTCCCCCATACCACTGTGTCAGCGAGCAACTAATGAACAGCTCTTGTCTACTTCAGTGAACATATATTCTTGGAGACTAACCTACATGCCAGTGAACCCGCTAATTTTTCGGTCTCTAATAATTGGACATGCATTACGTGGAGGTGAAAAATTCGCGTTATTTTCTGGTAGCAGACTAGCCTGCAAGCTGCTGTACTTTCTCTCGGTGCCTGCCATTGACCCACAATGTCGTGGCTTGCTGCAGAGATCGCTTCTGACCAATAGTTGAAACATATTCTGTAGCAGTGGCGGCTCGTGGGTTGTTGCCAGGTGGTTCTGCAGATAGTCAGAACTATACACTCTTGATGAACGCCCGTACACCAACGACCATGAAATATTTGCCGGCTACTAGATCTGTTGTGACCACTCAGTAGTAAGGGGCACCTGCACATCAGCGTGTCAGTGGCTGTAGAGTCATCCAGCGCACAACCCTGTACAGCTCTTGACAACAAGCCCTACCTGGCAACAACCTACGAGCCGCCACTGATCGGTAGAGTGCAGAACATTTACACACTGCCGTTCAGACATGCAAAATTCGCGTTATTTTCTGACAGTTGACTAGACTCGAAGTGATTGTAGGCTCGTTCGTTCTCCCGCTGGCCGATATTCTCGTGACTTTCCGCGGACAATGCTTACGCGGTAGAGAGGCCAACCTCGGTAAAGACGTAACACGCGTAAATGACAACACATAAAAGTTCGTGGCCAATTGAATCGCAGATTATGCTCTGTTATGTATAGGAAAGTGAAGTTTAGTCTGCTACCAAAATTATAACGTTAATTGTGCATGTCTCTAGTAATTCATATCACTAGAGCCGCGAGTATGTCGTGGATTTTTTTATTTTTGTACAATTTTTTTGTGTCTCGCGTGCACATAGGCAGCTGGCTGTTCTTCATGGTTACTGACAGCGTACCTTTGTTCAGACTAGGGCACAGCCGTAGAAGAACAGGTCTGGACACTCGCCTGGGAACTTGACCTCCTTGTTGTTTATCTGCACTTCACCAAGTTACCGAGAATGATATACTTTGTAGCGTTGTAATCTGGGCGGTCGAGCTCAAACTCAGGCCACTTCCCTCCTACTAACATAAACAATTTATCAAAACGTATTTTTAATCAATTTATGAAATTTTTCCTTCGCTCACAATTTTAAATCATGACTCCAGAAATCTTTATTTACTTTATAATGCTAACAATGGAAAAAAGTTAGCGGAGTTTGAGTCCAACCGCCCGGATTACAGCGCCAAAAAGTACAACATTCTCGATAACTTGAAGAACTGCAGCCAAACAACAAGGAGGTAAAAGATAGGCGAGTGTCCAGACTTGTTCTTCTACGACCGTGGTTCAGACACATCTCTCATTTGACTGCACCAGTCATAATGACGTAATTGTAAAACCATACGTCTGTGGTTTTCCGCCAGAACCGCAGGACAAGTGAGAGTTCAAAATATCCTGTCTCTAGGCACAGAGAAATTTCACTGGATCACTGACCTCTAGGTTAGCCTGCAAACATAACTGAAGCAGACAGCAGGTGCTAGCTGCTTGTTGTTAAAATGAAATAGGTCTATATTAGTTATAATTTTATTATTTGCTCAGAGACTTCCAGGAGGTGTCGAATTAATCGAAGACCAATTGGGAAGTGACATGAACGTACAGTTTTTGGAATTATAGCTTGCGACCTAATGAAAACGCGAATTTTTCAGGTCTCTACCTATCTATGACCACGAAGAAGGGTTGCATTTGTACACATAGGTAGCTACCCTTGTTTTCCGCGAAAAGAATTTTGCCCCACTTTGTTTCAGTGTCTTACGTGCACATCTGCAGTTCTGCTACGTGGTCAGTGATTGGATATGTTAACTCTCACCAGCCTTGGATTCTACCGTCAAATCACAGACGAGTGGTGTTGCAGGAAAATTATTGCAATTGGCTCAGTCAAATGAGTAACGGCTCTTCGCATAGACTCGCTGACAATAACCATGAAGCAGAATTGCCGGTGTGCACGTAAGACACTGAAACAAACTGTGGCAAAATCCTTTTTGCGAAAAACAGGGGTCCCTACACATGGTAAAAAAACATATATTTTCGCCTCAAATTTGTGACTCTGGCTATCACATAATGGCTGGAGGCAAACGAACTCACGGACTTTGCTCAGGTACACGCAGAGCTGTGAAGTCTATACTTGATACTAAATAATATCATGTATTTTGCATGCCTCTAGACATGGTACTTTAGTACTGGCTCAGTTCCTTCTATGAGGCGTCAGATAAGTCGAGGTTCAGTTGTGTAAGCGACACGAAATTACAAGCTGTTTGATTTTTAGTTTCTGTCAAAAAATACACCAATTTTTCAGGTCCCTAATAACTAGGGAAAAGAATATTTCGCGAGTTCAACGCCATGCGTGTTAGCATCCATTGTGCTATTTACGCACAAGCCCCGACCATTGGTCCATTAGCTGGTACTCACTGGAACAGCAGACAGTGAACGAATAGACGGGCTCGAGCATATGCATAGGAATGTGGATTCTAACACGTCGATCATTGAACTCGCGAATTGTTCCTTTCCTTACTACTAACTAGTGACTTGAAATATTCGCGGGGTCATTGAGCTGTAGGCTAGCCTCCAAGTATACATGTGAAATCGTGCAGACAGCAGCTGTTTATAGCTGCTCGCTGACACTGTGAACTGGGCGTGCGCTCAGTTACATGATGTTTGTTATTGCCTCAGCAACTTTCAGAAGCTGTCAAATAAATCAAGACCCAATCGCGTAAGTGGCACCAAAGTATAGTTCCTGGAATTCTAACTTGTGCCTAAAAGAAAACCATTTTTCAGGTCCCTTCTTATAACCTGTTAGAAAATTGTGTGGGTTAGAATGAACGTAGAACGTAGAAATAACCTAAGAGTTATATATATATATATATATATATATATATATATATATATATATATATATATATATATATATATATATATATGTGATCTTTGAACGATTCTTGCAATGGGTTGGTCCGTTTTTTTCGTGTTTCGTCGTTGTTTCACACTCATTTCGTCTCTCGACTTTTGTGTTGTCTTCGTTGTGTTTGTCTGTCTATTACCTGTTTTCATAAGTCTCTTTTCTGTATTCTGTTCGTTTTTGTTGTGTCGTCTTTCATCACACGACTATATTCCAGCTTGGAATTAATTTTTTTGAATTTTTTTGAATTTT
>PNEQ01082094.1:0-21745 GCA_003012365.1 Medauroidea extradentata | reverse complement strand
ATATATATATATATACACATATACATATATAAATTTCCCCCGGTCCTTCCCTTAAAACTCGTCAGTGGGTCGGTGCTCGAGTTCATAAAGGGGCGTGGCTTTAGTAACATTTTACTGCTATTTATGGACAATAAACTTTAATATTTTGTAATATGTGTCACAACGCAAGACAATTTTAGTTCTAAGATGCACCTGAGGTTCTATTTCGCCTTTGTGCTTTAAATGTTGTCTTGCATTGTGCCATATATGACACAATATTATGGGTGAGTCGGTATAAATTGAGTTTTTTTGAAAACATAGTTACTTTTTTCCTTTCAGATCATTAACATTCTCTTTTTCAATACATACACGTCACCCCCAGTATTCATCAAAGTGCATAGATGTACCTTACTGAAATGTTAACATATGAAGTCAAAATAAACCATATTTCTAATTATTCAAAAATGCTCAGTTTATCGCGAATCGCCTATAGCAGTTATTGCCCTTACGTAGCAGTCAAATGTTGCTGAAGTTGTAGAAAACAGGGTATATCAATGTTCCTGCAACACCTGCAGTTTTCTTGCGCCTGTTATAAGCTGGTCACGTAATGCATGCGGAGATCAACTTTGTCTTCGTCGGGGTGGCCAGCCTGAGCAGGCAGCGTATTTCCTGCCCTGCGGTTCAACAGCCGCCACCGTCTAGATAGAGTGGGAGCTAGGAGGAGGGGGAGGGGAGAAAGTTCGCCAGTGGAGGGGAAATCTAAATGGGGAAGTTGGGGGGAGAGCGGGACTGCGACAAGACAGACAATGTTGGGGCAGGTCGCAGCAGTTACCAAGGACCGGTCCCGCATCGGGAAGGTTATTTGGGAACTCCAAGGTACTTCCACCCGTCACGATTCTGTAATCTACCCCTTCCCTTTCGCCTCTCCCACCGTTCAAACACTACCGCGCTGTAGTTTCTCCTCCGCTCGACTGAACTAGGAGTCTGATCGTGCATACTTGCCTTTCCCGTACTCTTGAGGTAGTGGTTTCGATACCCGTCGGCATCTCTTTCTTTCTCTCTCTCTTTCTCTCTCTCTTTCTCTTTCTCTATGGAAGCGGTTCTTTCCCAACCTGTTTTCCGTTCCCGTTACGGGCTGAAATAGGCTCCTTAATCAGATGAGTTCGATTCTCGGAGGTGTCAGACCGGATTTTAGCATGTGGGAATCGTGCCGGACGATGCCGTTGATCGGCTGGTTTTCTCGGGCATCTCCTGTTCCTCCCGTCGCCTTCATTCCGACGCTGCTCCATACTAACCTTATTTTACCCCTCACCAACGCTGAAGACCTCGCTGATCAGAATTTCTGCAGTCACTCATTCATCAGTTGCATTTTCCCATTCCGCAAGTGTTGCCATGGCATCGTCACTTCATATATTTAAACTAAGACTTCTGTTCACTGAAAAATATCACGATCTCTCCATTATCGGTCAGTTTCGGAGAAGTATAACAATAAATACGAAAGATGTGAATATTTTTTAAGTTTGCAAGTTTATAGTATAATTTCGACACTACGAGTGTATCAGGCGTTTGCAGAATACAAACACGCATTGCTAGGGCTAGGAAAAATTCGCGAGTTCAATGACCTGCATGCTAGAATCCAATGTTCTATGCATACTCAAACCCCGTCTATTCGTTCATTGTCGGCTGTCAGAATGAGTAGCAGGTAATGAACCAATGATTGGGCTTCGGTATACATTGGATAATGCGTTTGCCACGCGTTCCCATGTACAGTACCTTACCTGCTTCAGTGGCCTGTGGTGACTGTTGCTAGGTAAGCTGCATTTGTTGTCAACTGTACTTGTTTACTTCCTCTCAGACGTAGTTGTATAGCGGACGTCAAATTATGTGTATAATAAGCGCCTTGCAGTTAACTTGTGAGTGACCGCATTACATTATGTTAGTTCCAGTTGTAAGGTCTGTACTGGTTCCTGTTTCGTGCACCGAGACTGTACAGCACTGAGCAAACACCAGCTTACACTGGCCTGCTTGAATAATCCGAGCAAAATGTTCGCGGCACAGAAGACTGATATTGACACATTGTTGAATTAACTGTAGCATGCCTGACATCGATTTAGAACGTTTTGAAACAAGTCTCAACACTAAGCAATTCCAGAGTGCATGTTCGTGGTGAACTGAGCTCGGTATTGCCAAGTCTTCAAACTAAACGTGTGAGTTGATGACTGACAACAGTAAATTTAGTTCGCGTTTGTTACATATATTTAAATTTTCTTCTTGTGTTCCATTCGCTGTAATTTCTTCACGTTAACTAAGTACGTACGTTTAAATATTGTTTTGTTTATCAACGAATAGTTTCCAGACGAATGCTGGGATGGGCCATGGCCGACTCCTTTCCCAGTTCGTAACATTGTACCAAGCTGTGTGTGTCGTCTCTAATGAACTCGCTGTCGATAAGACGTAAAGCCCACTTACCTTATATTATCAAATTACTTTTACAGTTATCTCCGAGACAAAACTTAGGCCTACTACACGGTAGTAATGTTTTTATTTATAAAGTCTGCATTTAAATACTTTTTTCAAGTGGAACTGACATTTGCTTAAATGTTGTAGTAATTAATATTTATTTATTTATTTATTTATATTTATGTGCTCTTAAATTAGTTTTGTAGGACTTCGCACGCCGTAACCATCAGCTGAAACTGTTGGATAACATCGTAATTGCGAAAGTCCCCCAGCGTAGTTTGTTACGGTACTGTACTGCCGTCATTTATACTTTAAACATTTGTTAAGACAGAGGCAAAAGAAGAAAATCACAAATCAAATATAAGGAAGACAAACGCGATGAAATATGGCAAATATAGGCATTGTTACATGTGCGTAGTTTTCCATAAAAGGTGGATATTTCTGCAGTATTTTCTTGTAATATAAATTTGCCATTTCGAAGAGTATATTCAGTTAATTTATATAAATCTTTATTTGGCGACTCGCAGTGCTAGTACAGTCTAATGATTATATTCGAGATACGTGATATTTGTTGCATGTAAGTTAAGCTGGTAAAACCTTGAAGAAATAAAAAAAATGTAGAAGTGAAATGTAGTCTGCACTCTAAAACGTCTGGCTTCGGATGACGTCAGTTGCCTGAAAACCGGGACTAGAGCCACGCAAGGTGATTGTCCCCTCCCCTCGCCCTGCCACTCACGCGGTTTTTTTTAAGCTCGTGAGCGATCCGGCAAGGTCAAGCGGTGTCATCGACCAGAGGGGGCCAGGCGTCTTTAAGGCCACTCCCAAGTCTGCCTCTGTACTCGCTGTGTAACTCTGGCGAGCAGCCTTGTTGTCGTTAAGGCTGTTCAAGTGCTTATTACAATCGTTACATTAGCTATATCATTTCCAGTCGTTTTATGTCACAAATACGTGTCTCACTATACAGACTGTATCAAGTCGATAATAATGAGTAGAGGTACGTCAATTTCGCGGATTCATCTGGCAGCAACCTAGACTTGTCAGTCCTATTCACCCACTGGCCACAATCGATTATCTATTGGCTTATAACCGTACAAGCAGGTAGCAACACTTAGCATTACTTCCTTATTTACTACTGGTTTGCAGTAGTCAAACGCGTTTCGTAACAGCCACCAGCAAGTCATAGACATGACAATGAAGTAAACATAATTGGCGTTCAACCTGACCTGGAATGTATTTGCGAAATTTACGTACCTCTAATAATGAGCCGCTCTCAGATTTTTTACTCGGTCGCCCACGGGCGTTGAAAGAGCAGGGTCACGCTACAGTCATCTCTTACCACGCAGCACTACAGCTCGCCACGGCAGCTCGTTACGTCGTGCAAGGGCGTTTGCATTTGTTACTGCCAACATACACTACAACGAAACGAATCGGTAGTTCATACACACACACACACATGGTATCGTCGTAATCAGGAGGAATGCTACCAGAAAACTAAAAATTTGATCTCGATAAAATGGGTTTTATTTTTTAGTGCACCAAAGATGGCGGTTTTTTCTGTATGAAATGCTATTTGTAGCCATTTTTTAAATACAAACATATGTAACTTATATTTTTATAACTTTCTACATCTAAACCGTGACGTCTGATTTTAGTGAAAAATATTTTATTTAAATTAGTCTGTTGGTTTTAATGTGCGTATACTGCCGTACTTACGAAATATTGACTTCAACATGTCGTTATGCGAATACTATGCGTGCTAAATGTTTTCATAACAGAAAAATGTAGTCACTAGTAACGTCTACAAAACTAACATTATTTAGTACAAATGTATAAAACATGAATGTCACACTAGAACAGCCTTAAGGCAGCTCACAAGTCCTCTTATCTGGCGGGCCGTGGGGACGGGTTATACAGGTCCTGGGTTCCGCCCAGCCGCGCCGACGCAACGTCGATAGTCTGGCGGACAGTTTTTACTGCACGATAAAACAAACTATACCCTGACATTCCCTCTCTTATCCCCTCCAGGCCCCATATGAACGAGACAGTCCGGTTATGTGCCGAGATCTCCGTCCCAACCCCCTACCCCCCGGTGAACGAATGATCGATGCAAGGATCGGATCCTTTACACCAACATTGAATGTGTGTAGGTTTAGACGTCGAGAAGAGGTAGAATTTATATAATAGAGTCTTTCCAGGCGGAGTTGTTCCCCGGATTTTCGCACGTGGAAATCGTGCCGGACGATGCCGCTGGTCGGCGGGTTTTCTCGGTGTTCTCCAGTTCCCCAGCCCTTTCATTCCGGCGCTGCTCCATACTCACCTCATGTCATCTCTTCACCTCGATGTTGAGCGCTTACCAAAATCTCTCACTTTGAGTACGTATACCGTGCCAGTGGCGTGAGGTGGGTGGTTGCAAGCTACGCAGGTGTTTGCATCAGAGCCTTAATACTTCCATGTTGACACAGCAGCCTCGACAATGTCGTCATACATCGCGTGCCTTATGTGTACACCTGCAGCTCTGTTCCATGGTTTGTGTTTGTGCAGAGGCGTAATTCATAGAGACATGCAAAATTCGCGTTATCATTTGGTAGCAGACTAAACTTCACTTTCCTATACATAACAGAACATAATCTGTGATTCAATTGGCCACGAACTTTTATGTGTTGTCATTTACGTGTGCTACGTCTTTACAGAGATTGGCCTCTCTATCGTGTAAGTATTCTCCGCGGCAAGTCACGACAATATCGGCCAGCGGGGGACGTCGAACGAAGGCAAAAAATCGTCCGTCAAACACCTCATCGTCTCCACACGCGAAGTACTTAAGTAGCATACAGTGTTTTCGTCAAAAGTGTTTTAAAACGGGAATTCAAGTGATGACCCTTTCATTTTATTTGTTGGAAGTATGAGGTAAAGTCCAATACAGGTTTCTATGATTTTGTTTTACGATTGCGGCTGATGTTTTCTCAACTACAGCAACGTGAAAAAGTCACTTTTAGCACTTTAGAGGAGCCTAGTAAGCAGGTTTTTAATTAGCGGTCGTCATTGTTAGTACCCCAGGGACGCAGTTTGAAGCGTGTATTCTTTTCGTAGATAAATGCATTGGAAACATTTTTAATTGTTACACAAGAAAAATACTTTCCGTACCACACTACAGCACTGCTCAAGCGCCAAGTCAACTATGTATAAGCTTTCTGAGAGGAGTCGAAACCCTTAAAAGTATAGAAGATAGAGATCACGGGAGAAATTTCTCAGAGAAAATTGCACGTGAGCATAACGTGCCGCATGGAATTTTGACATCATTGAACAGATTGAGAACGGGAGTTTCACGCTGTAAAATGACATTTGCTTGTCAACAACGATGACCTCTGCGACTGTGGCGTATTGCAAGAGCCAGAACACCTGCTGACGTGTCCTTGAATGGAAGCCAACCTGTTCTAAAGGTCTTCAGGTTGTAAATAATAAAGTCGTAATTGTTGCTAGTTACTGGCAAAAATTAGTTTGATTCGGAAACGAAATAAATAAATAGGGATACTATACATGCCAGTGACTTCTAACCTGCCATCAAATGATAAAGTGGCATTTGCATGTGCCTAGCAATAAGAAGAAATCGTGAAACATTGCGAAAGTTGTCTCCAAGTGCTCTAGCATGTTGCGCCTTTTATGATCGGAGAACGATAGATAAATAAACGCTGAAATTATAAATTGATTTCTACACTTTTTTCAAAGCCAATATGGGTATATTACTCAATGACAATCCTAGATAATGGTATTTGCCAACTTTATGAGTAAATATTTATCCAAAATTACTAATTCGGTACGCGTGATCTCTTGCGCCGCAGTTAAATGCACGAGGTTCCGGCGTCATATATTGTGCCTCAGAAGTTCGTAACAATGGAAACAATTTTGTTTAAAACGTTCGCTAAAACAATTGTCTAGGATTGCTATTGTTTAATTTTCGCAAATTTGGCGTCAAGAAACCTACAGTTGCAGATTAATGTTTTTAGTGTTGAATTATGTACAACGCCCTCTTAAGACGGTTAAAAAACAGACGAATAACAAACAACCAGTATCGCCGTACTAGAATTCTCACTGCTCTGGTTAAATGTGAAAATACGAATAACGTAATAAGAACATCGGACACGTAGAAATTGTAATAGGAGGCAAATAGTCAGCTATACCCGCGATAAATCACTCTCCATAGCAATAAGGCAACTATTTGTCTAGCTGAACGCCATGTAGAATGACGAAGGAACATATAGTCTGTCTCACGTAACTTTTCCATATTTTGACATTTCTCTTCTGGGAAATGTGCCTTGCAAGTCCATAGTTTGGAGATTTAAACATACCTGGCTTCCTGGAAAAGCGTTGTCTACACAATCCTGTTTACAGACACACTTCTCAGAAGTGAAATGTCAAAATATGGAAAATTTACATGAGACAGACTGTGCATGGATGTGATGTCGGGTGATGTGAAGATACTTGTTGGAAGAGTGCGGAAAGGGGTATAGGGGAAGAAGGAAAAACCTCACCTCGCCAACAGCAGTGTTGAAGTTGGCGTGGAAATGCGGGCGAGCTCGTTGGCCAAGGCCGGCCAGACGTGTAGAAGTGTGTGGCCAGGAGGGGGAGGGTGGTTAGTGTGCTACACACTGCAACAGCGTGTCTGTTGTCTGCGATATGCCGGCCGAGTGATTATCTGCGGCTGGCGCGCTGCAGCCGTGTCGCTACCCGGCCACCGCACAACCTGTTATACAAGCTGCAACACGCTCAAATTACCTTCATTTATACCTGCGCTTCTAATACCTTCCAGCGAACTACCATGTCTTTAATTGTTTGTGCAGTATTTACTTCAATGTGTACTATGGATACATTCGTCTGTTAGTGGACAGTTGAGAAATATTGCGTCTGTTTGTCAGTTCAGTTACACTATAAATTACGATGCACGTAGTTAAACAAATACAACATTACATGAAAGAGTGCCGTGATTAATTGTAATTACAATTTGAACAAATAATGAGAACAGTCAGATTGTATAGGCTACGTTAACACTACAAACTGCAATGCATATAGTTAGATTTTGAATTACAACGTAAAATAACCAAACAGATCTATAACGTTGCATTGGAAAGTGACATGACGAATTACAATTACAGTATGAATACGGAGTGAGCAACATTAGAATGACTATTTTTTACTGTAAAATACAATACATATATTGAGAGTTAAAATTAGAACATAAACATACATACGCAAATAAATCATACACATAATAAGTTAAGTGATAATCATTCTTATTTCGTAAATTGATGACATTCTGATATGAATAAGAAGCGTTACGCGGTAGAACACGTATCTGCCAGGCATGGAATAGGGAAAAGTTTATTTAATTCCGCGTCTTCATAGGTAAAAAAATTTACACATATATTTGATTTTTTATTCCGAAGGAGCAATAAATGAAAAACTCCAATATGATAGGCAAGTTGTTATTTTCAGGAAACCGTTAGTAACGCAAAATTATTGTACATTTACTTCCAGAGCAAGAGATTGTTCTCAACAAATCTGCCATTGTGGCGAAACGTTTGAACACCAAAGTTTTTTTCTATAATCACTTCCATTAATCTGTATAATTTAATAAACTGTTTAAGTGTATATATGTCGCACGCCTTATGCTAAGACACAAAAATGACATTTAAACTAGTGATGCATTATAATAATTTCGACATAATTCTACTTTACTGCTTACCCGAGAACCGTGGCGTGAGCTAGGATAGGGATTTACATGTTGAATTATATTCAGCGTGTTCAGTTATCGTCAATGATATCGCATTCGACAAATACAGTTTCATTGATAAGAGGAGAAGTTACAGGAATCAAATTGTAATAAAAATGTACGATATGCTGCAATTATTATTTTTAGTAATGAAAATACATACTTGTTCATAGTTTTCGGGGTGTTTAGGAAAACTGCCTAGAAGATCCTATTGGGATTTGGGCTTTATAAAGATGAGCAAAAATATCAGTGGTGGCATTAGGTTCCATAGGTACTGAGCCACACCAGTGCCGTGAGTACGAACTCGTCCGGGATGTTGCGATATGTACCGAGTGCTAAGGAAATACGTATCGCAAATAGTGAGTATAAACCTTTTTGCGGAGCGTGTTTCGTTATATTTATGTGGAGCCGCGGGGTTAACGAAGCTCTATGACGTCAATATTTAAGGAAGCTGACGAATACAATATCGGTGCTAGTATTCAGCTAATGGGTGTTGAAAATGTGATTTCTCATTATGTTTGCTGTCTCCTTGCTACCATTTTTTGGATTCTTGGAGACGGAAACTTCTGTGATAATAAAGTACATATATTTTACACATCTACTGATATTTTGTTTAGAATATTGTTGTAATGTTGACCGTAGCAACGATTATGCCTCATAATGATTCCTGTCTGGTTACTACTATTATTGAGCTCATTGAAAATTCTGTATTGATGAAGAACCACCCTGCAAATTTTTCGCAAAATGATGAAATTAAATATCAGCGAGAGTGTATGTTCATACAAAAATATTTCATCATATGAGTTTATATATAACGTATAGCCGGTGAAGTGTTTTACTCGCAATATCCCGACGTTTATTATCACGAATAACCGGTAAATAGAATCCAAGCCGTGTACTTGTAGGTTGTTGTTTTTTGACGAAACTACTAAACATGTCCCAAACACGACACAAATCACATTCCAGACAATACAAATTGGCGCTTTCAAAATATTCAGCATGCTATCATAGTCATCCAACACCTTCAAAACAGCTTATTCAGACAGTAACTTCTCAAAACATTATAATTGCATACCAGCTAAACTACGACAGAGACATGCATTGGCCTTTGTTGCATAGTCTCGCCCAATAGATATGTTGTCGCCACTCAATCACATTCAGACTTGTCGCCAACAAGGAAGAAGCCTGTACACATAGTGGCGATGTAGCATTGGCCAATGGCATCCCTGCTTGCTCCTGGGCCTCAGACACACTCCAGCTTGACTAACATTTTTAAGTGTGTCATCAGCCTCGGAAGCCAAAGTGTGTGTAGAAGTTCAGTCATATATCAGTCATTTAACAACAGTGCAAAATTGTTGCGTTTTTACTGCGTACGACTAGCATTTAATGACATTGTTGTGTCCAACTAGTAGCTTCCGTCATTTAACTGGTGTGTTTTGATTGCAATTTATACCTATCCTCTATTATGTACAGCTGTATTAAATGCGGGTATGTATTGTTATACATCCTCTTACGCTCATAGAACATTTTAAGCATGCATTATACTCCCGTAACAGCATGTTAGAGTCGATATGCGTAAGTTACTGTGACAAACGCCAACAAAAAAACACAAACTTAATGAAATGAAGTAATTGATACATAAATTAGACAATCAAGGGCTACATTCTAAAATTTCGAATACCTTAAACAATGTATTTTAAATTTTAAATTCTTTCTGAAAATAAATGTTTTAATATCGAAAATTAGTGACATATTTGGTACACTATAAAAGAAAACAGTTTTATCTCGATCAAATAATTTGTTCTTATCAAATAGCGGCATTCTTTGTGATTACAACGATACCACATTTATTGCTATGCGAACTGCCCATTTCTTGTTGTGTATGTCGGTGGTTACAAGTGCACATCACCTTCTATGACACGACGAACTGTCATGGCGAGATGTCGAGTTGCGCGATAAGAGCTGACTGTATCGTGACCCTGCTTTTTCACGGCCCTTTGATGACATTAAAATTATGAGCGCGGCTGGTTATGTAATGACCCGACGCTCTCTCATTCTCTCTCTCTCTCTCATGCGGCTGGTTAGTGAGACGTGCTATCACATTAAACGATTAAAATTATGTTTTGCCAACGTGGTGGATTTAATGAGTACTTAAACAGCCTTAAGATATACACATTAGGAATTTATTTAGGAAACGATCGGTCAATATCTGGCCTTCGTATCTGAGAGAGACTTGAGCTGGAAGAGTGTAATAATGGCTGTCTGCCCTCTGTCAAGCCCTTGCCAGCGCAAGAGGAGTGCCGCATGTTCGCAAATGTACGCCGCGACCGTAACTCCTCCATCTCTCTAGGTTGCAGAGTATTCTGTTGCAATTTGTGGTCGGATATGGCTACATAATGACAGCTATTCTCCGAGCAATCTTGTAGCCGGCATACTCATTAAATGAACACTCGTCGTTTTTGAGCTGACGAGAGCGTCGTAAATAAGTCTTGTCATTATTCCCTTCTCAACCAAGAGTGAAATAACGCGCTTCCAGCAAGTATTTGTTTCCCTGTACAAAAGTTATTGTTGAATATTTTTCACTGAACTGATTGTAATATCATAGATACGCCTGAACAGTTACGAAATAGGCGATGGAAGATTTAACTTGTGTATGAGGATGTGTGTGTGGATGTTTGTATACATGTGTATATTATGTGTGTGTATATATATATATATATATATATATATTTAGTATATGCATGCTAGTGTATATAAGATCGACAAACTTCTACACCATTTGACCGATCGCCATGAAACTTCGAATTTTTCGCGTAAAAGATTTTTCTGCTATCCGTTTTACGCTTACTCGCCAACTCTCGCCACTAGATGGCGTTGCAGCACATCAACTTCTATACCTAGCTTTCCTTATGTCATATAGGGCATGGGGTGGGGGTTTCGGAATTCGACTAGCAACCAATTGTATTCATACATTGGCAGGCAACGTTTGCCGGATTCTAATAGTGATGTCTATACTTGGAAAACATTAGATTTTATTATTTCACAGTGTTTTAATCAAATAGCATTTTATGTCCGGTATGTAAAATACAGTGGTTGGCCAGAAACAAACGTTATTTTTCAAACAATACCTGTTCTTATCAATAGTTACGATATTACTGACAGACTTTGAAATATGAGATGATCCAGTAACCTAACTGTATGTAAATGCATGTCTAAAATGTAAATCATAGTAATATCACTACTGAGGCAGTGTGAGTGGACCGTTAATAAATTATATTTAGTTATGAAAGTAAGAGAAAAATATCCCTGTAGAATCTAACGATTCAGTGTAAGAATGACATCTAGTGTCTATTTTAATAGTTTAATTTCTGCTAAGTCACGTGGCCTTCGTTACTTGCACATTCCAGTGACATCAACATTGTGACGTCATCGGTATGATGTAACGTAAAAACTATCAATCAAAATTTTTACTATCGTAATGTGTGTCTGGTAAGCGACATTGAAACATTAATTATAGAACTTCGATTTCGGCGCAACATATTATACTACAGAAATGTAGTACACAGAAAAAAAATTCTTCCCCAAAATTTTAGCATAAAGTGTGTTTACATACATATATACATAAAGTCACATTCCAAGTTATGTCAACGTATGTTTTAAGCGTTAGGCCTCATTCATGTACATTCTCCCTTAATATTAGTTTCACAATTACTAAGTTTAAGACATCTATCTGTTAAGATTTTTTGATAAACTAAAACATCACGAGTTATTGACGTTATCAATGACCGCACGTCATAGCATATGTCTCCAAGGATAGTAAAATTAAAATGTTTCACTTTTTTTATAAATGTACGTCAAACTTCTGTGAAATGAATGGATATTAAATACAAATAAGTTAATAGTTGTAAGGAAAATTAATTGTTAACATCCGAAATACGTTATGAATGACTATTTCCTTTTTTAACAGGTACTTCCTGTGTGTAAGAATTAAGTGTGTTTGACGTTTTTTCATTTCTTTTTTTTTTTTCTTTTTTCTTTTCGTAATTTGGGAGGGAGAGGTGTGAAACCCAAGTACAGAAATTGTGTGATAAAGGAGTTAGTAGGAACACTGTTACATTACCAGCGCTAAACAATTATTACTTTCTTCCCTTGGAATAGTTTAAAAATATGGTCAAATATTTATAATTACGGTGATCAAATGACACACTCGTATTGTAATGCAATACAGATATGTAACCGTTTTTTAATGTTTGTAGCTCAGAACCAAAAAGTTTCATAAGGTAATGTGTGGCAACTCCCAATATCAGATAATTAATTACTTCAAAAAGATTAGTTGACAGTATTGCATTTTTTTCCTTTTTCCGAAGATATTTTTTTGAAGATTTTAAATATTTTACTTACTATACATTATGCATATTAAGTTTATAAAATACTCTTAAATTATTTGTTGTTTTGATTCAAGACGTCATTTGTTAACACCTTGCAACGTTCTTTTCTTAAAGGAGATGATTTTTTATCCGACTGCATTTCGGAATATTTGCAAACAGATATTGAACTCATTGCGGTTTACAAATAAATACTCATATTTTCGAGTATTTTTCGCTAAATGTATCTAGTATCATGGAATTCGTGTGCGTTTCTTAGGAAGGGGGGGGGGGGAACTCAAATCCATGCCATGAATTAATACCTGTAAATTAAAATATATCACAGACCAATAGTTGACATTTTCGAATGTTTGTTGAAACGCGAATTGATAGTAAGAATGTATGGATTTATGGACGTATACCATTGTTTATGATTTGTTGGTAAAACCTGTTAAACGATTCACGCAAGCCATGCCAAGACAACAGGACAACGCGTAGAAAAGTACAGATGTATTTTACGCAAATTATTTAAAAGAAATTCGGAATTTCTTGATAGTAATTTTCTGTTAATTCTTTTGCATCAAGCACATAAGTATTTTGTGTACGCTCAACTGTACTATTTGCCTTTGTGGCTCGCATGTTCATAATTTGACAGGTTTTATAACGCATCATAAACAAATACATGTCCATGAACCCATACATTCTTATTGACCTACTGTTTATCGTATATTGAAGGCCAAGTACAGATGTATAATGTGCAGAATGATCTATGTGTAGGTATACGAGGAAAATAAAGAAAATGTGTCTAAAGTTAACATCAAGAGCAATTTTTTACGCTGTCGAAACTTGTAACTGATTCCTAACAGAGAGAAAAAAAGGATGAAAGTTGTAGATAGTTAACTTTCAATATAAGTTTCAACATTCGTCTAGAACAGTTTTCTGCGTCTGTCGATATAATCTTTGAAGTTGTCAGAAACTTATTTTTTAGATACGGGTCCATTACTATCGGTTTGTGCATAATATTATTAGCAATGAAATAACTATGCCTAAGTTACGTTAGCTAATTAAAAAAATATCACTTTCAGTGCTATCGTAAGAAGCGGATAAGGTTTTCCTAATATACTGCCAACTTTAGTGTTAGCAGCTTGTGTTTGTGTTGTTATGTTGACACGTATTAAGAGGCAAGGAACATTTGAATGTTCTTAAATGACCGCTAGCAAACAGTGGCGTAATGGACTAGAACAGACGTAGATTTCTACTGCATTACAAACTACCAGCATTGTACTGTTAGCAAATAATAGTTTCATTGTAGAGTCATCCATTGCAAGTGCAGAAGCAAAATATAAAGGCGGCAATAAATGCCAGGTGTTAAATCCTCATGGACGCCACGCAGACTTGGAAGCGTTCACAAAGCTTGCACTGTTTCTGGTTGCATTAATTGTGCTGTTCCAACACGAAGAACACAGCGAGCAAGGTTGGCTGCTAGAAACAAGGAAGAAGATAATTGCCTCTCTCTTGGCAGCGTGTTCACTTTGTGACCTTGAGATTGAGCTTGCGAAACATGGTAATTAAGTGTAATACGTAGCAAGTGCAAAGTGTTGAGATCGTTACGACACTGTCATATAATCTGTAGGAGCTACACGTGTTACTTTTTGTATGCACTGACGTTGTACGACGCCCACTTATGAAACTGCAGCTACAGGAAGTGCGTTGGAGTGTGCACTAGGCATAGAGTGGGCTGACGCTTTTTCCATACAAACTGCCTATGTGCAAGAGCTAAAAATGTATGGTTGTCAGTCTTTATAAAAACTTACTGTAAGTAGACATTTGAACATTTGTAAAGCACACTATGGTCATTCTTAAAAAAAAAAAAAAAAAATGCAAACTGGGTATACGAGAGCACGGGATTTAAATAAGTCTTTAACAAATGTTTTGAGTCGAAATAATAATGCTAAATTAATATTTGCTGCACAGTAGGCTTATGTTTCTGTTAGTGGAGGTTTTGAAATGTTAAGTAGAATTTAACACCTAATTATTATATGAATAAATTTACATTTAGGAAATCTATTTGTTTCACTATCCTGTTTTTAATCAAGTCGCATTCAGTATGACAGAGAATGTACGATTTATATTTCTTATTTTATTGTGTGTGGAAGTCACCGTTTATCTACACCTTCTTCGCACACTAAACCTACAGACTGAATAAAATAAGAAAAACTGTTGAACACAATTTCTAATCGACGTGAATTTATTTCCTAGGCTGGAAGCGCTGGTGCTAAATTGTATTTGTACAAAAACCACGACGTTGACGAAAGTCTAGACCAACGAGGATGAATTTACGTAGTTTGTAGCTTCACTTGATAAACAAATAGCTGACTTTTGACGTTGCCAAGCCGTCTACAGACGATTGTTAAAAATAACACCCATGCTCGAAGACGTATTCGAAACAGTGATCTCAGGAACTTTGAATAACTAAAAGTAATATAGTCACGCTCTTTCTATGTTTACATGTGAGACTGAAGAAAGAAAAACGCTTGTCATTCATATCATCGTCACATAGACAAGGAATATTAAAACCATAGTGGTCAGCCAATAATGTTTTTATTTGGAAAATTCGTGTCGTAAAACGGGGTGAGATTATACCACGTTGAGGTGAGATTGTGCCAACCAAATTCTACATAAAATAATAGCATATCATATTTTATTCTTGTGTTCTTTTTTCAAACTTGATATATTCTTGAGGAATAAGCCTATGTACTTACCTTTTTTTACTATATGTAAACAAACATATACAATTGGGTTGGCACAATCTCGCTCCATTTTACGGTATCGTTTCTGGACAATTTTTTCGTACGCTATACAGCATGCTAAATGAAACAGGACGTAACGACTATACTGCAAGAATTAAAGTTTTGTTTCGTGAATATAGCTTTCGTGTTCGTAATCACAGTATCAGTCACTGAGATGTGTATCGAGGAGACGTCTTTGCTGTTCGTGATCACAACACTTCGTTACCTAGAGGTTTAACCGCGGAGACATTATTTATATGCTCATGATCACAATGTTTGTTAATGAGTGTTTAGCGGAACAGGGGCGTCGTCTCTCTCGGACCCTCGCCGGCAGGCAGTTAGTTGTTCCAGCAGGTCCCCTCGTGTGTCCTCACACAAGAACAGCAACAGAACGACCGAGAGATGTCCGCAACCCGCAACACAGGCGTTCCACCAAGGTGAGTGCTTACTACATGGAACCCTTCACACGATCAACGTTTACTTTCAATTTTACATCACATCTATTGAAGGCTATGTGGTGCCACATTGACGTCACTATCGTGGCAGTATTATGTTTCAACTTATTGAATGTCTTGGCATTTACAAATAAATTAGCACAGTTTTCCAAAGAAATTGATTATTAAAAATAATAAGAAAATTTGTTTTGGTTTAACCAAATACTTAAAAATAGCTACGTTATTTACTGTGCTCATAATTTGGTTAAAAACGGTGTGATATCAAATCAATCAAATGGATCGAACGGCTATATCGCGATATTGTATTTAACGAATTGAGTTCAATAAATAGTTGATCGTGTGGAATGGTCTTGAGGCACACAAATGCATACGAGATTGTCTGTGAGGGGCCGCAGCGCAGCCCGAGGTGGTTATCCTTGAGTCGCCTCTCCTGGACGAGTGTAGGCGTATGTGTGTGTATGTGTTGGTGTGCATGATCTTGTGAAACAACAGTTGGCGTGCAGATTCTCCTCCCGCTCTCTCCATGCGGCGTCTTACTACCTAGCGCACTTCCCCTGGAGACCGTACTTGTTGCACACTTGTCTGGCGGCAGAACACTGGAGATATCTCTCCTGGACCAGTGTTCTCGATGACACGTCTCTTTGTACAGCGAAGGTCAGCCTGTGTCAAGTAGAATTATTGCACGCTTTTCCAGCCGCCCATCTCATAACATGTTACGTTTAACTTGTCAATGTTGACAATTTCTTTGGCCACTCACTGTTAACATTACGTAACATCAGTCACAGTGTAGAGCACAGTTTACTGTATATACGGTGTAATGGACCTCTCAAATTCAATTTGAAACAAAAATCTCGACTTGCATTTCATCAGACATGTTCAGATTAAGGTAACTAGAGACGTGAAAATGTCGCGTTATTGTTAATGTGTACTCACTCGAACTCACTCCGAGACAGTATTAGATCCGGGTCACTGTACCTGTGTGTGTCGCATCACAAGATAGTGGTCATTTTACAGTTGGCCTTCTATCATTGGTTGAGGTCTTTCAAGCGCACCATTCAAACTGCCGGTCAACAGCTGAAGTCAGATGAGCACACAATAACTTTGGATTACAGTTTGCTGCAAGATAATAACTCTGTAGTTACTACTATTAAAATTTTCTGATATTACAAACATTTCGGCAGAGTGGCTTTTTTTCGTTAATCATTTAGGATGCCTTTTTTTTTTAAATTCAGGTGGCAGAGCATGGCTCAGGTAAATGTTTTTAAAACATTTTCTCATAGAAAACGGCAAAGTGCATTGCATAGGACTGCTCTTTTTTTGTTTGTTTTTAATTCTAGGCTTCAGTTAATATTTTAAGCTTTTTTATGTAGGCCACCACGCTTTCTATACGTAATACCAGTTACGTGTCGTTGCATTAGCACGTAAAACGACAGACCACAAACAAACACACACACACACATATATATATATATGTGTGTGTGTGTGTGTGCTCGATTAATTAAAGCTATCAAAATTGTAAATAACATGGCATAATTTAAAAAATCTGAACATTTATTTGTCATGCAATTAACTTGATTAAATATTGCATGATTATTTATCTATGATACCTCGATAATTCTGTACTGAGCCGAATGTGTATCATACTAGATAAATAATAAAATTACATGCTTTTGAATACACGCACAATAAATATAGTTATATATTTACATTCCAATACGTAAAGTTACATTTTGAGTGAATTTTTTTATTTAGTCACTTTTATTCCGAATTTGAATATTAAAATAGTCTACATTAAGAGAATATAAAGAAAGTAGTATTCAGCATATTATTTTTTTGTTCAACCTCTTTACTGCAACTACATGCTGTCATATGAGGACATATATAAACTTCCTTGTACACCAACTTTTAAAAATCTGTCACGCCAACTGTTAAGATAGCAACTATGTCCGATTATTCTTCGTGATTATCAACACAATACATAACATTAGTCTTTATCTGTGATGTATGTCTTATTTCTCAGTGTGTGCCTAAACATCGGAACGACGATAAACACAGAGTGTGGCTTGCTCATATACGGCATTCCACTGTGGGTGTAAATCATGATTTATTTTTTACGATGTTGTGACCGCAAGCACGTAGATGTAAGAAGGGAAGGAGAATAGAATACATATTTTTTGTAAATAGCTGTGATGTAATACTTCATTCAGACTTGCACACTTGTTCACTTACGACAACGCTGGACAAATATTATGCGTGTGTCAACATTTTGCAAAACAAACGCAACCGTAAATGTTTGAACTGGTCGTAAGTAATTTCTTTTTCCCTTCTTATAGTTACTAGTCCGTTCTGAAGCAACTTCAATCTTTTCGGTAAATATCTACGACAGCCACGTCCAGTCAGCAAGCTATATTTGTATTAAAG
The DNA here is from genome assembly GCA_003012365.1 of Medauroidea extradentata. Lineage (NCBI taxonomy): Eukaryota > Metazoa > Arthropoda > Insecta > Phasmatodea > Phasmatidae > Medauroidea > Medauroidea extradentata. Next base: position 3,513 of record PNEQ01082094.1, on the reverse strand, counting down.
GCGCTGCACACTTGGGATTTACGTGTTAAATTAAATTAAGTATAGGGCACAGACAGCTTTCAAGGTATCGCTTTCGAACGAAAACCGTTTCCTGTATTAATAAGAGGAAAATACTTCTGCAGGATTAAAAGTTTGGGGATAGTATGAGTAGGCCTAATTGTTGCTGAGTGTTTTTTTTTTCAAGAATGTATATACTAATTATTTGGATATACTTGTAAAGGCACTGAAAATACCCGCATAAAATAGGAATATGAGCAGCAGTGATATGAACAAAATGTCAGTGGTGTCATACATGTAGGTTTGAAAGGGGACTAAGCGCCACATAATTTAATATAACATGTAAATCACAATCCTTGCTCTTGCCAAGGCTCGGGGTAGCGTCCTTTACTGCTTGCTGTGTCCGTCACCCTCTGAGGAACTTAAATAAAACTGGCCTGAGGCTGATGTGCACAGACGTGTTGCTGTATTTTCTCTCCGCATGAAAGTTATGTCTTCGCCTTCTCATTCTTTTGCTTGCGTTTTAAGAAAAATTGGTACATCAATTAACATTAAAGCCGTTGTATTTAATCTGCTGATGTTTTTAATTAAACGTTGCAACCTTAAACAAGTAAATACAGGTAAATTTTTTGAGCTAAAATATTGCTATACTGTATGCTTTTCTTGTTAGGCAATCCTGAAGGCAAATCTTTTTCCTGCTCCGCTGCCAAGAGAACATGCTCACTGTATTAGCTCTAGCCTAGGATTACACTTCCTTTGAAGTTGTTTACATTGACGGAAATATCTGCAGATTTAAATAAGGGTTTTCATGTGTTAATTTACGACCAATTACATGTCAACGTTTCATAATGAAGGTGAGGCCTAGATGTGAGTGAAGTTGGACCGACAAGATGTTAGGAACGTGTCTGAACAGCGACCTAAGATTGAAGTTGTCGCGGGACGGATGTGAGAGAGCTGATGTGCTGACCTGGTGCCGGTGTTGTTTCCCCCGCAGCCAAGGAGGAGGTGATCGCAATGGGGCGGCGGGAGGCGGCGCGAGTCATGCAGTACCAGACGGCGGTGCCATACGCCGGCTGCTACACATCTCCGCCCACCTACCTGTCTACGGGGGCGGCCGCCAGCGGACCCATATATCCCACACCGCCCCCCAGCTTCCTCTTCTCACCACCAGCCACCGCCGCCGTGCACTCCATAGCTCTGCCTGTGCCGCCGTCCCCGGAGTCTCCGCCCCGCCCCCGGGCTCACGGCGCCTCCACGCCCACCACGTAGCGTCCGGCCGCCGGCTGCCGAGGTCAGTGCCACCTTACAACATTACATTTAGTTATATTGCTTAGTTACCATAGACCCGGAAAGTTTTCGAATCCAATTGAGAAGACGTTACATTTATTACTGCTTCACACGTCAATAAAATTCGGGATTGGTTCTCTGATACTAAACTCTTTCTTGAGGTCTGTGAACCAATGGCAAACCTGCAAGAAAACACTGACTCCTGCGCTACCTTGTCACATGTACAACTGGCCACTCAGTGGAGCAGCAGCCAGCGTGGGCGAGAAACTAAAGACAGAGGACCGTATCTATAAACGGCTTTCGAATGACAACCAACTGCTATCCCCATAGAGAAAGCATTGGTGAGCAGTTGGTTGTCATTCGAAAGAGGTTTATAGTTTTGGCCAAGAGTGTACACATACCGTAGAGTCTACCCGCGGTTGTACGTTGAACCCGCACCATTCCGGGTCTCTATTCATAACATTAACTTATATATAACTCAAATAACGCATATAGAATTTCATAAGTCATTTGAGTGTCAAATTTGTTTATTTTTAAGTAGTGTTTTCCTCTATGAGATCCAGTGGCGGCTCGTGGGTTGTTGCCAGGTGGGGCTGCAGATAGTCGGACCTGTACACTCTTGATGAACGCACCGTAGACCAACGACCATGAAAGATTTGCTGGCTACTAGATATTTTGTGACCACTCAGTAGTAAGGGGCACCTGCACATCAGCGTGTCAGTGGCTGTAGAGTCAACCAGCGCACAACCCTGTACAGCTCTTGACAACAAGCCCTACCTGGCAACAACCCACGAGCCGTCACTGATGAGATCGTAATTGCAGATAAACTAATTATTTATTCATATTCAGTATTTTGTCAGAAAGTGGGAATGAGAGTTAGCCTTCTCAAGCATTGAAAATATGTTAAGTATTACTGCGTCTAATGATAGGCTCTGAACGTCAACATTTTATCATAAAAATTACTTGTAAGGAGACGAACATATAATCAATTCATCAGGGAAACTACCTCCTTAAGGGGGAGTGTTAAACAATTTTATAGCTTTTTAAGTTTTTGATCCATAATATTTATTGAAATTGTATTATCAAATTTTTTTCTTCGTCAAAGCATGGGATATATCTATAAATAATAATGGAATATTTCATTAATTTGTCATTCAGAATCATTGTAACAGAATTAACTGTAGGTTAACGTTCAAGATGAATCAATAGATTAATTTGTTTGGTAGGTAGTTCAGCACGGCAAAATTTCATTGAATTTCAAAGTTAACTGAAAGGTAACGTATCAAAAATAGAACAATCCTAGAAAACAGTTTAGTAGTATTTTTGGGCCGTAGGGATGCATTCGTTTAGCATCCTTGCACTAGGAATCGACGTTTGCAAAATTGTCATAAATATTTCACCAGAAACACATACTAGCAGTGTGTTTGCTCGCAGAGTTGCGGTTAATATTTTCTAGCATATCAATTTTCTCGTTTTTCTGAATCGACTTTCAAACTGCTGAAAATTTAATTTACCTATTTGAGTGTTATTTGACAATAGCCATGGTTTCTAAACCTCTCAACCTGCTGTAGTCCAGTTGCCTCACAGCTTGCCAAGCACTTGAGACAAAATTGTTTAAAAACTAAAGAAGTATTTTGGACATATGTCATTGTAGCAAATGGTGTGTCACAGAAAACCAGAGAATACACACAAACAAACAGACAAGTATCTCTGGGTTTCTGTGACACGCCATTTGCTGCAATGGCGTATGTTCAAAATACTTCTTTAGTTTGTAATTTTCCCCCATTGCAAGAATCGTTCGAAAATAACACGAAAGTGTTTGATAACAAGATTTTTTTTTTTAATAATGAATTGTGGGTTCTAATATAAACAAGTCGTTATGCCTTCGCCGAATATAATACGGTTCCTTAATTCACTGTTTACACCTGTGCTTACTTCGATAACATATATTTTATCAGGAATGGTAGTTTCTAATACTTTATTTATAATTAACATTGGGCCAACAATCCAGTTTCGTTGTTAGTAGTACGCTCTATACAGGGTGTATATTAATTCATGATACAACGCTTGAGGGCAGGTAGTACGAGCCAAAACAAGCACTTTTTAACTATAAACCCGTAGGCGGAAATGTACCGTCTTCGTAGGGGAGCGCAATGAAAACTCAGCGTAGGCAACCCCGCTGTGCATTACACTGATCTGTCGAAGGTATTTGAAGCCCCCATCCTCTAC